>JAGDQP010006478.1:47848-72122 GCA_022664845.1 Lepisma saccharinum | reverse complement strand
ACTACCGGATCAACGAAACCCTGGAGGCAGCAGAAATACTAATTAAGGCAACTCAATGAGAAGGTTTCGTCTTCAATATAACGAGATTTTCACCATCATCACATGCACTGATCAAGACCTGATTCCAAGTTGAACCATACTTCTGCAGACTCGACACATACAAATTTGAGAAGTTGGCAGAGGATGCCTTCCAATTATATATTAAGTTATATCCATGGTATTACATGTCTCTCAGCGTGCATAAGGTATTGATAAATCGACTTGCTATTATTATAGAAGCCGTCTTGCGACCCAAAGAACAGGTTAACTTTTTTATGGACCATTCTAGTAACTTTTGACTTCGGCCCGTCACGATTATTATTCGTGATGTTCTAATTAAAATCCACAATCACGAACATCCATGCCCCAGCCGAGATTCGACGCCGGGACCTTCCGAGTCGCTGGCTTAGCGCCCTAACCTACACGACTACCACGTCGGCCCATAGAATAGGTGTCTGAAGAAGCACGGAACAAACATATTAAAGCGTACAGGGAACACTACGCAGGGAAGTGTTCGCGAGAACACATTGAAGGATGTGTTCTTCCGTCTCATGGTCACATCTGACCCTGTCCTATCATCTGAGACAGAAGCATCAAGTACTTATTGTGAAGAAAAGTCTCCCAGCAGCAATCTACTGTGTGTTTCCCCACTTGTGAGATAATATATTGAGAAGACCTTGCAACCGAAACATATTTGTAAGATAAAATGTTCTGTTCATTTATATATCATATATATTTAACGAGAAAATGGAATACTTTTAAATCCCTAATTAAAGTAACTGCATCTTTTAATTTCTGTTGCGTTTTTTTTAATTTCTGGACCACTGTGCGGTGGGTCAATGATAGAGCACTCACCTCTGGTGCTTGAGGTCGTCGGTTCGAACAGTGCTCTGGCCATGTGGGCTTTGTGGTGAACAAACACCGCGTGCGTGGGTTTCCAGTTTCCTCCCACTTTCTTCATTCCATTAATTCTCCCGTCATCATGCATCCGGCCTGAGCCAAAGTTGCCTAAAGGTCTTTAAAAAAATTAAATTGAAATTTAAAAAAAACAGATAAATTAAACAAAAAGTGACAAAACTGTTTAGACAACGTAAAAGTTACATTTTAAAGGAGCAATCAAATACTTATATTTTTAATAGGTTATATTTTGATCAGTAGACAAAATCATGATAATTTGGAACAATAACAGCTACAGTAACAGCTGTAATGTTAATCACAGTAGAAACAAGTTCTCGAAGTAATTTTAGTATTTTGAATTACAGTAGGTTTCCATAACGCTTACCTGGCAAACTACTCATAAGCTCTTTCTTAACAAAATTAAAAGAACCTTTCTAGCTTTTCGATTCGCTTAGCTTTAGGGACTAAAACAATAAAACGCAATTTAGGAATAACTATCAGGGAAATAAGATAATAGAAAAAGCTGAACTAAAACTGAATCCACATAAATTTTAGCAACTTTGACGATGCTAGAATTTAGACAGATAAGTTCGTTTCGCAGCAAAAGCACAGATTACCACTAAACTCTTCAAGGGTAGGTAAGTAAGTCCACATTTAGAGAGAGAAGCTTTATCAAACAAATCTCGTGGAGAGAAAACTAACATTTTCTTACCTGCAGGTATGAATCTAATTCTCTCAAATATTAAAACACAACTAATAAGCAGAATCGTGATATATTTCGCGAGACTGTGCACTCGCATTGTCAAATGATGGGTAAATTAACAGGATTATGGTAAGGTAATGTTGTAAGGTTGAGAATGCTGAACTAAACGTTAAAGGTGCCAAAAAGAGTACATGAACAACGTTGCCAGACTGTGACGTCACTCCAGTGTTCGCATTTGTATGAAGGTGTAATAAATGAATAAATAAACACACAGACAGAAAAACAATTGAGTATTTATCGAATGTAATGAGTATAAGTAAATCAAATGTTATATGTGACTATCGAGTGTTTTATTTAGTACTGAAATCCAACCCCTGTCCATTGGTCCTGTATCGATATTTAACTTTGATTTGAACTTAAGAATGTATGAATTTTCGTACATGTTTCTTCCAATCACTGAATTTGTTGTATGTACGATGGATCCATCAATAATGCTGTGCTGTGTGATTTTGATGTGTCGGGATAAGCCTGAAGTGGGATGTGGATCTTTGGCATCCCGAACGTCTTTGTTTACCTAACCGAAACTTTAGGTTTAGTTTAACCTACATATTGTTCTTGACATTCACATGTAACAACACACTCGTATACCCCTGTACCTTCGTACTTAGGTACAAAATAACGTCGTAAAATGTTTCTCCATCGTTCTGGGTGGGAGCGACATTGAATTGAATTGTATTTTTGGCCTTCAGGCATTTAAGGCTCAGGCCGGGATAGGGGGAGGGTAAAGGATTCAGGAAGGTGTCGGCCAAGACCTGTGTTGAAGGTGCCATCCCGGCATTGGCTTGGTGTAACAGGAAAAACCCCAGTCAGGACTGTCGCCCGCTGAGATCGAACCCACGACCTTCCGAATGCTACGCCAACGCTCAACCACTGAGCTACGATGGCTCGGTGGAACCGATACTGACAACCTGTCGTTGATTTCATAAGGGCATTTCCAGACAAATGTCAACCTGTTAAGGTAAAAATGAAACTGTTGGCACATATATATGTGATACATCACTTTAAAGCTAATTTCATGTAGAATTCAGATCAAAACAGATTAATTAAATACAATTTACATTTCACTGTCAAATAATGCTAATTTAAATAACAAATTATGCACGTTATCAAAACAGGCCATTTGTAATTGAGTTGTAAACTGATTTTGCAGAGGGACTGAAACCAAAATATTGCCCAAAATCAATATATTTGTTGCATTATAATCAGTACTTCATAGATCAAGCAGTAAAATTATTATAAAATATGTAAAACATAATTATCTTCTATATTAAATACTTGCTATTTACATTCGTGTCAGTCCGGAACATTTTCGTTTTTTAATTTTATGTAGCTTGCCTGTATGTGTACAGATTACAAAAATATTTAAGATTTTCTGTCTCCTCTAAACAGTCTTTCAAATGAACCATAGGACTTTACTGCAGCTTCTCGCATAAACTGAGTAAACTGCGTTCCGGACTGACCAAGTGTGTGTTCCGGACTGATTTCTTTCTTTCCGTGTCTAGATTTGTTTTGCTTTCGCCTCACAGAAGCGGAGGGGGGGGGGGGGTCATTCACAAGAACAGTGAACAAAATTGAATTCCCACGTTCCATTGCGAATAACGTCATATGGAGGATTTTGCGGGAAATTGATGACATCATACCTTGCATTCAGCCAATGAGAATTTAAATCTACTGTTTGCGCTACCTAATATTTATATACCTTGCCAGTCTTAGCAGGAATTCTGTACGGCAAACAGCTATCTTTTATTTCAGAGCTTTGAATTGAGTAAGCCTATCAACTTGTAACGATGCCAAAGCTAACAAATGCTGTAAGGAAAAGAAGGGAAAGGTTAAAGGAAAGTGGCAAGTATAGTGAATACCTTGAAAAGGATAGACAGAGGAAAGTGAATGAAACATCAAAAGTTTCTAAAACTGTTACACGTGCAAAGAATCGGTGGTATAAAGCAGAACAAAGGAAACGTGAAAGGATGATAAAAAATACAGAAGCCAATAATGAAAAGTCAGCCGTCACCCTCTACTAGTAAAGACCCGACGCCTGTATTATGCACACCTTCCAACAGCGGTGGGAAGCCCAATACGCCTACAAAGCTTTCAAAAGCCGTCAGTTACTAGGTAAGGCCAAGAGAAAGGCATCAGAGGCCCTTCCAAAGGACCCTATAAAAAGAAAAGCACTGGTGACAATTTTTGCAAGGGACGAGGGAATCATGAAAAAATTGGACTCTCAAATACATGTCCATAAGCAGTTATCTCCCGAAGTCAAAACAAACGTTGTGAAGTTCTTCAATTAAGATTTTGTGACCTGGCAATCTCCCAATGTTAAAGACTGTGCCACCGTTATTGAAGAATGTGGTAATAAAAAAAAAATATATGCCAAAAAGGTTCTTACTTACGACCCTGTTAGAAGCGTACGCACTATTCAAGGAAAAATTTGTAGCCAGTTTTGTAATCTTAAATGATTATTAGTTTATACCCACATATTTTAAGTGTGCTATATGTTACTTTGTGCACAATATTATTGCTAATTAAACTCGTATTCCCAGAATCCTAGTTTTATTTCATAAGAGTCAGTCCGGAACGTGGTTAAAAACTTAATATCTCCTTAAATATAATTTATCTTCCCACCCAAAATATACCATGCAATACTACACTTGTCTGATGTAAGTTGTGACATGAGACGCTATCTGATTATCAGTACTTTCAGAGAATTAAAATGATAAACTATTTTAGGTAGAAACTAAGGTTGCAAAACTGTCAGTCCGGAACAGTAACTTTAATAATTAATTTCTACTTAAATACTGTCACTGTAGAAACATTATCCTAGCCAAAATGAATGTTGTGAAGTGCCTAATAGTTACAAGAAATTACAGTATCCTACAGCTTTTATTTCTTCTGTGATATTAATTCTTTTGTGCAAAACGTGTTCCGAACTGTCAGTCCGGAACACCTGGAAATGCCCAGCTCGGGAAACAAAAGCTGGCATGAAATACTGCTACTCCTATTATGTTCAAATTTGTTATAAAA
Source organism: Lepisma saccharinum (assembly GCA_022664845.1). NCBI lineage: Eukaryota > Metazoa > Arthropoda > Insecta > Zygentoma > Lepismatidae > Lepisma > Lepisma saccharinum. The sequence continues at coordinate 67,402 of JAGDQP010006478.1, read as the reverse complement.
ACATTTCCACTCTTATACAGTATGACTATCTAGCCTATACTCGTGATCCTTTGCAAAGAGTACATTGACCATGACAACATTGAAGAGAGAGAGAGCGTGTTACCAGATTCAAAGTTTAAATTCATTTTTGAAACTGAGTCAGCAACTTCAGGATTTTTTTTTTTTTTTTTTTTTTGAGAGAGATTGCATAAGAGTGCATTGTCATTGGCGCTGCATGAATTTATCAAATTAATGCCTTATTTTAACTAGTTTGTCGATAACAATAATGATTTATTATAAAATAATCAATATAGCGTGGTATATAATTCAGTTGAGCTAAATAAATTGAGTTTTTCAACATTATTTTATAATTCTCTTTAAAATAGTATTCGAATTAATAAAGTTATATTCAACTTGTACACAACAAATTTAGAGCCATAAAAGTAAATATTGGTACATGATTTGGGATTCTTACATTGATACACTGTTGTACGGTATGGTACTGTTTCATGTAAGTTACTACGTTTTCTGTCATGGATTTTAGTTACCAATAATATACAGTACCAGCAATTAATTTTGTTTTCTTTTATCCTTGAAAAATGTTCATTTTGTGTCCCCAGAAGCCAGTAATTAAATGAGAGATGAAACAAACTGTGATTTACCCATTTAAGTCGAAATTTTGAAAAGGAAACAAAATTTGCCAACCAAGAAAAAAAAAGAAGCCGTGGATAAAAATATTTTTTTCTCCAAAAAAGGTATTTTTTTCTCCAGGACTTATATCTCTGAGGTCCATGCAAGGATGCCCCTGGTTGTTCAAATTGTTAGCGCGCTCGTTTTCAGTGAATTCAAGCATTCATGGAACTGAAATAAAAAAAGATTCGTGTTGTTCCATTATTCATTATGAGTTACCGTTTGGTTTTATAAGATTTATGATTTTTTTTTTGTTTCTTTTTCAAGCAGCATCTCTGTCGCGGACTGAGAAATAACTTCATTCAGCAATGTTCTATTACAACCTCTTCGCCCCATTTGTTTGGAATGATTCCGATTGTAATCGAGCAAACTGGTCGAGGAGAAAGGGCGTACGACATCTACTCCAGACTTCTGAAGGAGAGAATTATATGTTTAATGGGTCCTGTAAGTATCATTAGATGTAAGTGAAATCAGTAATAAGTTTCTCTTTATTAAAGTCATTACGTTTTAGTTGGTGAGAAGAAATTAAGAAACTGAGATGCAAATTCGAAATGCAAAGAAATAAATTAGTAGACGTCTTTAAGAAAATAGCTTATTCCAGCTTTGTTTCTTTTCCATACTGGCAAATTGATGGAATTTTGATAACACTTGAAAATTTGTTCATAATAGTTTATAGCTGTTAAGCTGCATGATTGGATAGTTTATGTATATCCTCTGATGAAGCTTGATTGGCTCGAAAGAAATATTATGAGTGCAGTTTTTATCAACGTGTGTCTGTAGTACTTTTTAATTTTTGATTATTTAGAAATTAATGCACTGCTTTAGTTTGAAATTATCGGTGCTAAACACAGTGTGAAGCAAAATTTTCTATAGCTTATGGAAATGAGAGGGTGCCGAAATTTGCTTGTGCGATCTAGGTTGTGTAGTCCATGAGGTGATGGGGAGTCAGTTACGGCTACTGTAAAATTTTAACATTAAGCTTTATTCCCCTCCCCCTATACACACACTTTATAGTACCTTTCTCGTGTACCTTCAAATGTTCTAGAATAGGTTACATGAAATTAACATTAATTTCCATTTTTATACTCAGGAAACTTAATTTAGAGATCATCGTAAAACGGGCTTAAGCTTTTGAGTGTAGAATGTATGGGAGTCATGATATGTCCTAGAATACCACAAACTCAGCGTATTGTCTTTGCTTCTGTTGCACATGCGTTTTTATTAATGGCCGCAACTCTTTTGGCGTTACGGTGGTCCTTCCGATAGACACTACCTTAAAAATATTGCGTTCTAAATTACCTGAATGTTAAGCTCTCCTTTACAAAGTGTCTGTGGCATATTACGAGGATCCTAAATTTGGGCAGGCTTTAGTGAATTAGCCTAATTCACAATCTGTCCATTCAGATTATGTACCTGAAGGTACTTGAAAAAGGATGCATCCATTTCTTGGAATAAAGAGTTCATTGTATAATATACAGATATTGTTCGACTTCTACGCAGCACTGATACATGTACGTAAATTGTTTTGCTTATTAATCAGCTATATAAACCCATAACTATTTTCACCTTAGTTTACATTGTTCAAAACCCGAAGGAAACCGAGAGAGACCTTTTTCTGTTCTGGTTTCAGGCCCGGGGTCACCTAATCTCTGGTCTCTATCCTTTTCAGATTAAAGAACAAAGTAGATAGATGTACGGATTTATTATAGTATACAATCTTCTTCCTCAGTAAAACAAACCATCGTTTTTTATGTAGCAAATGTTTGAAAAACGTTATTTGAATAAATTTATTACATACATTGTGTAACTTTTTTTTCAGCCGTAAACGCCCCTTGACAAAACTTCAATTACATACACATCCTTTCCAAAGACAAAAGCTAAGGGAATGTTTGACTAATAGACAACATTCTTAGGAAGTAAGCCAATCATTTGTAAAGATACAAAAGATCCATTAATATTGGTTTGGATTACAAGATACATAATTTCTCCGCGGAGGAAAAAATCAAAGAGAAATATCACGCTCCAGACTTTTCTATTTGAAAACCAAGTAGTCTCTTGCATGAGTAGGTAGTACACATTAGTTATGTCACTTGAGCTGCTTTTATCTGCATTTTACTAAGTTCGCATATTATTTTACGTATAATAGGGCATAAAAATATTCTACAACTTCGGTTAGGAGGAAAATGTACTACAAAGGAGAATTATCGCCTTATGTTTTATTTTATGTAAATCATTACAAGTATAACTGAAATATGATGCTTTCTGTACATTAAGTGAAGGTATCTGTGTGTTATTAACAAAAGTAATTTTGTTGAGTAATGTGTTCATTTTTTTAAAAATTCAACAGTATCATTAATTGTAGCCAAGATTTGTTAGATATAGGGATACATGAAAAATAATAGTATTATAAAAATAATTTTATGAAAATAATCACACTATTAGAAAATAATATAATATATATTAATATTGTAGTAATAAATATAATTTTATAAAAAAAAAACCTGCTTTTATTTGAAAATGCACTGAAAAGGAGAAAATAAGCCTTTTCTCATTCTCTTACATTTTTTCAGCTAGTTATAACTTTAGGAATTATTATGATTAAAAAAAAATAGTTATACAACGTCCAGAACATTAGGTCCATATTAATATTACGTAATGGCAGTGGTGATATTCAAACAGGTTAATAAACAAACAGTTCTTTCAAGGTATTAGAAATATAGTGGATACAAGTCTTTTGAAAAGGATGATACTAACAAAAATAATGTTTATATTGTAATTCTTAGTTCAATTTAGTAGTGATACTTCCTTTAGGCTGAAAGAGCCTCCAAATGCCTTTCTCGTTTTCTGGGGTTTATTTCTCATATATATATATATATTTTTTTTTTCTTCTTCTTAGTTCATTAGGGATCTCATTCCTTGAAAGGCAGAGCCAAGAGTTCGATTGATATGAGGTGTGAAATGTTGCTGGTGTTGAACTTGTTCCTCTTTGGTGTACAAATGGAATTCATAAGCCTAAATGTCCCTCTCTGCTTCAGCAGAACTGACAGCTATAGGTTTGATTATCTTCTTGACTTTCCTTACTGTTGGTGGTATCTGTCTTCCAGCAAGATCTTTGTCGTCATTGAGGTCTCTGAATGTATTTACACTCATTTCGTAACGTTTTTTTCTGCTGAGGGTCTACAATTTGATCTCTCCCTCTATGCAGGGTGAAATTATAACATCATCTGCCCATGTATTTGGTTCCAGCAATGTAAACAAAGAAAACCTTGTTGTGCTCATCTGTTTGTTCTCCGTGTTGTTAATAATAGTTTGGATCAGTTGGTTCCTTGGCTGGTTGTAAATCTATTGTTCATTCCAAATACAATGTCCTTGTGTAGCTCAGAAGAGATGTTTCTTCAAATATATTTTCTTACCCTCCTTTGCTCCCTTTTCATGAGATTCAGAGTCCTCGTAGAACTTATTAGTTTGTGAGCTTTTATTATGTCTGCTCCTTGATTTTCAAGTGCTGAAGAGAGCAAAGACAATCCCTCGAGTATATTGACCATGACTTTTGAGCGTCTCAAGAAGCTCATTCAATATGTAAGCCAATGTAGTGGATTTCAGCTCAACAGGGTCAATAAACAAAGTTACTGTTTCTTTCCCTTTGTTGATTTCACATCTTAAGAATATCATCAAAGTGGTTTCATCAATGACAATGCATACTTTTGAATCTTGACCAATGATTGTAGAGAAAAATCTCCATCCTCAATTCAGATTATTTGTGGTTAACAATTTTAATTGCAGTAATTCGAGAGTGAAGTCCCACACCCCACATCGATACTATTTTTGTCTAGAAGCTCAATTTTTGCCTCCGTATTTGACATTAACCTAATACATTTAGTCAAACTATTAGATAAAATTGTCATGATTTTGGATTAAAATTTCCTGTAGCTGATCTTCCTATACTGCTTTTAATATAGAACAAATCTTGAAATGGGCAATGGAGGAATAATGTTCATGTAGCTTTTTCCTAATGGAGGCGTTCGTGTTTTTATGCCAGTATAGTTTCCACTACAATTACAGGTGACTTCGTAAACATCAGGATATTGCATATTGTCCGTGAAATAACGTTTGTATACTGTGAATGATTTTTTGTAAATTCATGACTGGAATAAATACGTCTCCAGGTCGGAAATAAATCAATTTTTGTGATCCAACTCCGGAAATCGTTAAAAGTTTTCAACTGGAAAGTCCATTTACCGTACTCATAGTAGTAACTAATGGATAGCTTCGACTTTAAAGGTTCCAGAAATCTCGGAAGAATTAGAAAATGGGAATTTTTGCGTAGTCATGCATTGTCATCGTGTTTAAGTCTGTGTGGAAAGTTTCAGATTTCTAGCTAGTCTGGAAGTGTGTCATAATTGCTGATAAAAAAATTGCTGATCACAAACACGAGTGAAGATAAATAAAAGCTTGTAAAAAGAGCAGTGCTTATTAGTATTGAAAATTTTGGAATGTGAAACATGAGGAGTGTAGAATTTCTGAGTGAGTTAAATACAAATTCCCTATTACTAGTAATTCTCAACTTGTTAGTCTTTCATCTTCAAATACACGAGAGAAGTTCAATCAATAGGGGAAATAAAACTCTTTATACAAATTGTGAACACTAGCTTGACTTTCTATCAGTTCTTATTTACGTGTCTCAGATTTCTACCAGTACTTCGCTGGATTCAATTCAAGAAGGACTACTGAATCTAGTCTTAAACGCTGACCAAGAAAATTAGAGAGCGTATTAAGAAGTATTTTAGGGAGTAATTTTATTCAAATACTGTAATGGGTATTTTTCTATATTACTGTTAAGTATAATAAAATCATAGCAATCATTAACTGATTTGTTGTTATCTTCTTTCTGTTACTTATGCGTCATCGTGTTCCACGTAATAAATTTCAGGAACATTATCATTATTATTATTAAGCAACCGGCCTGAATCAAAGATGTCTGAAAGGTCATAAATAAATTCAAATTCAAAATTGTTGCAACTACCGTTATTTTCATCTTTTAACTTAAAGTTTCCAAACATTATTTCAATTTGTCGTTCAGAAGTTTTCTTTGTTTATCGCTTTGCTGTTTCTTTTATCACAAGTTCATTTAAATCAGTAACCGCAAAAATCCAACCAAAGAAGTGCTTATAACTGCACTTCATTCACATAGAGCACTTGTACATGTGTGGTTAATTGAAACAAATGATTTGAGTGAATGTTATTGAAGAAATTGCTCATCTTTTACAGAACTTAAATAGAGGAGGAGATGGACATAAAAATCATTCATATGACTTGGGTAATTCGATGCTGAGCTAGTTTTTTCATAGCTAATGATTATATTTTATGCTTCTGTCCAGACTCGTTTGGTCCTCTTCTGTTTATATAGCTCAGTTTTACGGCAGCCTTTTGGAATTATGAAGAATTTGTATCCAGGTCTTCACGAAGTAAGATTAATGCAATTATACAGAGTATGTTTATATGCACTTGAAGGTTGCTTTCTTTCCTCCTAACTTCATGCTTACTAGAGATCTTCCAACACTACCGGGCTGTGTTTTGAGGCTTCCATGACAGGGGCACGGTACCAAACCGCCGTAGCTCTCTGGTAGAGCGTTGGCGTAGCATTCGGGGGGTCGTGGGTTCGATTCTAGTGGCGGATCATCCGGACTCAGGGTTACCAGGTACCTGGAAAAGTCAGGGAATTTAGTTGTTAATAGTACAAAAAATCAGTAACGTTATTATATTTACTTATTTGCTTTTGACCATGCAAAGCGTTGTGAGTATACTTTTGTTTTACGACTAAACTCCCTAGCATTAAAGAATCGAAGAAATTAAGGCGACCAACTTGAACTTGGTTGTACCAGTCTTACTTTTTGTAAACTTAGTGACAAGATTAATATTTTGTGAATTTAATGACAATTTGGTTCACGTGTTTTCGAATAAATAATTAAATATCATAAAAATACACCGAAAGGCAGGGGGTTAATGTTGTGGTGAGCCTTTCTGTGTTTTTTCTTTTTTATACAACTTCTAGCTAACAAAGATTTCCTAATCTTAAAGGCTAAAATATTCACTAGAAACTCAAGAAATTCAACCTGGAAAATGTGCTCTACAGACCTGGAAAAGTCAGGGAAAATGAAAATAGAAAACCTCTGGTAACCCTGTTGACTCATATTTTCCAGGGTTTCCCTCAGTCCCGGGATGGCATCTTCAGCATAGGCCCTGGCAGACACCTTCCTGAATCCTTTCCCTTCCCCTCTTCCGGCCTGAGCCTTAGATGCCTAAAAGCCATACATAAAATTCAAATTCAGGGGCACGGTAATACTGATCAAGCTCAGGTATCTTTGCAGGAGCTTCATATAATATACCTTTTGTTACAGAGCCAGTAAATAGTTTTTTTTTTCCCGAAGCTTAACTCGATATATTAATGCTCTTGTATCAAGGTAGATACGTATTAAATTTAGATTATATTGTCACTACTGGTGAACCAGATTTACATTTTAAATTAATGGCTAGAAGCTTAGGGTAGAATTGTAGTAAACTGAGAGTTTATGCATGTTTTATGTATAAATTGTTACTTATAAATTTAATTTATTTTTCAGATCTCTGATGAACTGTCATCTTTAGTTGTAGCTCAATTGTTGTTTCTTCAATCAGAAAGTAGTAAGAAGCCTGTTCATATGTATATCAACAGGTAAGTACTTGAGTCCAAATTAACTACTTTTCATTATCTGATATACAGATGCTTATCAGAATAATGGAAACACCTGAACGAAAGTGCAACTTACCAGATTAATATGGTGTCGGGCCACCTTTCGCCTTCAGAACAGCCTTGATGCGACGTGGGATGGAGGCATAGAGGTCGTGAATGGTAGCAAGTGGAATATTACACCATTCCTCGTGCAGGGCATCGGCCAGTTCTGTGAGAGAGGATGGAGGTGGAAATCGTCGCCGGAGTCGTGTTTCCAAGATGGACCACAGATGTTCAATTATGTTGAGATCTGGGGATTGGGCGGGCCAGGGGAGGTGTTGAACTTCATCCCGATGTTCCTCAAACCACGCTGCAACAACTCCAGCTGTGTGAATGGGTGCATTATCATCCTGGAATATGGCGTCATTGTCCGGGAACAACATCCGGACCATAGGATGCAAGTGGTCTCCTAAAATTGCGACATAATCGTTGGCAGTGATGCGTCCGCGAAGTGTGACCACAGGACCCAATAAAAACCATGATATTGCGGCCCACAGCATCACCGTGCCGCCGCCATGTTTCACAGTTGGGCGGAGACACTGCAGATCATACGCTTCTTTGGGCGTTCTCCACACATAAACACGGCCCGTGGTTTGGAATAGGGTGAATGGTGACTCATCCGACCATACCACACGTTTCCAGTCGTCAACGGTCCAAGTTGCATGGTCGCGGCACCATTTGCGGCGTGCTAAAGCGTTCTGGTCCCTGATGAGAGGTTTGGCCCGTGCAACACGACCCCGTAAGTTCATGTCATGTAATTCGCGGCGGACTGTGATTGTCGAAACAGGTTGGGGGAGGTGCTGATTGAGTTCCTCCGTCACTTGCGCCGCAGTGGCACGACGGTTCCGCGTGACAATGCGCTTTAATACCCGGCGTGCCCTGTCACTGATGCTTTTCTTCCGCCCACTGTTCCGCTTCCCCGATGTGGTTTTCCCGTGTGTTGTGTAGGCCGTCATCACCTTCGACACTGTCCCTGGCGACACACCTAACACACTAGCCACTGCCGTCACACTCACTCCACATAACCGCGCACCAACAATTTGCCCTCTTTGAAACTCTGAGAGGTCTCCCATTTTACACTACCTTCGTCTGCTGCAGCCACTGCACACTCCTGTTCCACGACGCCTGACGTAGTATGGAGACCGACCTAACATACCACCACCAGCAGTCCGGCGCTGCGGTCGCCACGACACCACTGCCAACCCATACATCTGACGTGTTGCCAACTACAGGTGTTTCCATTATTCTGATAAGCATCTGTATTTTGCTTTGGTTTAAAGCACAATGGTAGTCAAAATGCCTGTTATAATGTTAGAGAAAACTTTGTTGTAACTTGAAAACTACTACAGCATTGTCAGTCGTTGTATATCTTGCAAACGATATACTGAAGAAACTTTTTTTTTTTTGTGGTGTTGATCAAAATGCTGTCCACGTGTTGTGTAACGTAAGTTTTAATAACAACGAGACATAGATTTCGTAGAAATGAATTCAGAGAAACTGTTTGGAAAATAAATTCACATCGAAGTAATCTGATAGAAGACCATCATGGCCTATGGTATGCATCATCAAGTATTACTAGTTCATTTTTCGTTTAATCTACATTAGATTTTTTTTTATATATATATATATAACTTTTCTTGACACTTCGATTTCATGAGATTAAATGAGACTGAAATAATTCTGGATTCGTCACGTTATGTGTAAAGTTTTTTTTTATGTGCCTTTCAGAAAAATGTCGCTGTTTTTTCCTCACCCAAGAGGTGAAAAATAATACAAAATACATGCTTCAGGCGATACCTTTATCATTTTAATTACTGCTGCGGGTGTCCGGGCTACCAATAAGGTTCCGTCTGACCATGAATTTGAACACCTCTGGCGTACAGAATTTAATCAAAAAAGAAGAAAATATGTATAGTCTAAATATATTTGTATTGTATTTACCACGTAATCGAGCCAGAAGCTTTCCAGGATGAAAACAAAGATGCTAGTAAGGGAAAGATATATCAATAAATACGTGAATATTCACCTGCTGAGAGTTTTGAACCAAGCATGATCCTAGCTCCGAGGACGTATACCAAGCTGTGCCTAACCACACAAGGCTATTCCACTCTGTATGGGTATCATTAATCCATATGGACGTACGTTTATAATGTAAATTTGCTAGACACTTATATTTTTGATAAGAAATTTGATGCAACCTTGTATTACTTATGTTTCACTTTTTACTGATAAATATATTTAATTTTGGATTCAGTAAATGAAACCCACGTGTTTGCTATCACCTTAGTTTTGTATAGGGAGTAAAAGATTGTCTGGAAGAAATGCAAAGAAAGAAGAAAGAGCAACTTTGTAAAAACAAGAAAATAAATTCTTGAAAATAAAAACCTATCTTTTCTTGATGGATTGTTGTATTCACGTTATCCAATAATCCACAATTTTTCTGTTTTTGTACTTTCGAAACATTATAAGTTCACTTAACTAGCTTGGTAGATTGCACGCACAGTTGACACAGTTTAGGCGTTTAATGTGTCATGATGCGGTTCAAACCACGGAAGATGCAGGTAGTTGATGGATTGTTTACTCCAAAATCCTTTGAGTCGGGAATTGGAAAGGAAAGCAAGAGAGAAGAAAGCTAAAATACCTTCAGTTCTTACCAAGTGATTTCATCTTATGATTTAGAATAATCTTCAGTAAACACGAATTTTTGTGGACACACATTGGACACTTGATTTAGCTACGTAGAGGATAACGATCAACATAAGTATGTTTTATAGCAGTAATGAGAGTATTTCTCCAATATTTCAGAGGACACAGTTGTTCAAATATTGCGTAGGAGAGTGTACATTATGGCTTTTGACAGACATCAATCATTTCAATTAAAGCTAATAAGTAGACTTATTAATTGGTAGTTTTAAAATTATTGTTTAGTTAGTCTTAATTGTACGTTTATCTTTCTAGTCCAGGAGGAAGTGTAACAGCTGGTTTAGGTATATATGATACTATGCAATATATTCTTCCTCCTATTGCAACTTGGTGTGTTGGTCAAGCGTGTAGCATGGCGAGTTTATTGTTAGCTGCTGGTTCACCTGGAATGAGGCATTCATTGCCTAATGCACGCATAATGATTCATCAACCTTCTGGAGGAGTAATGGTGAGTTTATCTACTTTCGTACTAATAAATATACTATTTTATTTATAGTAGTTTTCCAATTGTGAGTTCATTGTCTTACCTATATTCGAGCAGTTTTAATGTAGTGTTGGACACAAGTTGTGATTGCAGTTTATGTGATGATGGTGGGGATTGTTCTGTTTGGAAGCAGGTTTATCAAACGAAGGTTCAAGGTTCCTGCGCGAGATGAACCGACGGTGGTTTGTCATTACCTTCTATCGGATGAAGATTACGTCCTAAGGATATGCGCCTCGATCGACCCATAGATAACGTGGTATATAGTTTATTATTATTTTTATTTTTTTTCAAACTTCTAAGATGCCGGTACACTGTTAAGTAACTGACATATGTTGTTACCTGTCAATGTTTAATTTGAATTTGGTTCTAAGATGCCCTTCAGCTCAACATTATGAATTATTGATAACCATGCGATTGACTTTGCAATGCTTTAAGGGATTTTTCAAATATGTGTACTCATTTGCTGTAGCATGTTTCACGTGCCTTTATTGTTCTTGATGATGTCACAAGGAAAATGTTAGTTTTTAACGAAACTTACCCCCTGAGAGACCCAAGTTATGCTGAATCGGAAAATGGTATTACTTTTTTGGGAGCACTATAAAGAAGGGAAAGTCTTTAGTTCACTGCAATACAGTAATGATTGAGTTGGTATACCGGTTGTTCTTGTCTCGATGGAAATATCTAACAGTAAGACCTGTATCGTTAATTAGTACTTCAAATATCGTAAGATACCGAGAGATAGGAAAACTTAGCCAGAAGTGCTATGGAACACACACTTCATTTCCGAGAAAATATTCCTGTCTCTTCATTAGACGCTTTCACAGTAGTATCAGAAATGTTGAATCAGTGAAAAATATACTTCCTCGCTCTTGGTGAGTTCATTGAACTTGCACCATTGTTAGTTTTTCATATCAATCATTGTTCTTAAAGCTCCGTATTAATCAGAGGATGGTCCAATACATATAATTCATATCATCCCATATAATACGGTGAGGTGGTATTTTCCTGAATACCGAGTCACGTTGCTATCCATGGTAATGAATTGGCAGATCAAGCTGCTCGTGGGACATCTTTAGGAGCTAACACTGACATTCAGCATGCTACCTTCCAGGATATACTGATATATTATCGACAGGTGTCACAAACTGAATGGCAGCGACGATGGGATGATGTTTCTGTTAAATTGAAAGACATTAAGGTTATTGTTGCTCCGTATGAGTCTTCTTGTCGAACTTGTAGGCGTGAAGAGGATTTGTTGTGTCGCCTACGGATAGGACACAGTCGCTTGGCACGCGGTTATCTATTGCAACGTTTGGATTCACTGCGTGTTATGGGAAGTGTGTAACGTTGTACGTACTTTAGGCTGTTTTCGATCTGCGGCGGTATTCTTCAACATGGTGATTCTGTCCATTTAAAGATTTTATTGATGTTTATATTGTTCTGTTACGGAATGTAAATATTTAATTTAATATGTCATTGTTAATAGAATTAACATGAATGGAATTTAAAAAGATATTTTGATATTATTATGGATAACAGATTGTGTGTGCAGAGAATATATGATGATGTAATGTAGAGAGAATGATTAACTTATTTTATTGGATCTTGGTACAATTGGGAGTAATCCTACATATTAAATGGAAGTCGGGTATTTTTATTTGGTACTCAAGTTTGGCAAATGGAAATTGAATATTGTTGACAGCAAGAACATACAAATTATTAAATATGAACAAAGTTTTGATTAGAGAGAAATATATGACATAAAGAAATTGTAATATTGAATATAATTTGTCATGCTGCTGTAGTCTGTCCTGGCTGTGGAGTTAAATAGTGTATGTAGGTATTCTTGATAATGGAGTTAAATAGTGTGTGTTAAATTGTCAAATATTCTTGATATTTTTTAAAAATATTCTTGTAGATCTCTTACAGAGTTTATAATAATATTTGTTAGAAGGACCTAAGTTTTGTTATTGGAGTTTTTCTTCAGTTCTTCTAGAGCTGTTAATACTCTGAGTCAGGACGTTCATACATCAAACTTCGCCCCACTGTATTACGGTCGAAGTCCATTTAAAGATTTAAAGTGGGCATCTTGATTAGGGGGTCGCTATTCTGAACATTACGCTCATCATATAAAACTTGTAGTAATCCACGTTTATCTATATAACCCTGAGATTCTACGTAAAGAAGAATTGAAAGTCGATAGTCTACAAGATGACTACAAAGGACTGTAACATTTTGGCGTCCATCAATGCGGCACGAGTCATGGATGATGCAAGCGAAGTAAATTCAAGCGACGAGGAAGATGCTAGTAGGAATGCAGAAGGTCGTAAAGCAGCTAGACTACAGGAGGAGCGACAGGAAGATGGAAATATACGTAGAAGTCGAGACAATGTCACTGGAGTGATTAGATAGAATGTCAGTAAGAGATTCAAGCGAACATTCTTGTGCGAATTGTCGAGTAGAAGAGATTATGAATAGTATAATGCAGTGATGGGAAGAAGAATGGTTGAGACAACGGCAACAAGTGGAGGAAAGAAAGAAAGAAATGGATAAAGTATTACATAAGCAGATACAAATACAAGAAGCATGATTACAATGAATGGAGGATATGGATACCAAAGAATCGAGTTAAAACCAAGGATAATGTTGAATCTGGTAGAATTTTTAGATGTGAGGATAGAACAATGGAAAATCAAGTTGCGCCATCTAGATATGTGACCTGTTCAAGCCATGATTTTCATGTTATAAAACAGAACGTGTGTCTGCCTATTGAGTCTGGATATAATGTATGTTGCAGTAGTGAGGTACATATCATGGAGCAGGTCAGTATATAAGTTGAATCCAATGAGTTATGTATAATGTATGAAGGTGGTATGTGCCATGAGGAGAAATTAGTGTATAGAAACGTTGAATCACGAACACAGTATGGCGTTAATACTAAAAGGCAAAGGGTAGAGAGTGGAGTCTCTGCAATAAGTTCGAAGGAGGAACGTGAGTTTAAACATCGGAAAAGAGAAGAAAACGAAAAGGATTTCGAGAGTAAGTTACAAGCAGAGCTTCAAATGGTACTGAAAGGGAGAGTTGAGAGTCAAAGAGATCATCAACAACAAGAATTAATGTGTAGTAATCAACCGGGTGTTTCGCAAAGTACTGTGGGGCAGGATAGAGGATTAGGAAGAAATGATCAAAGTTCCCATGATCTAGTGGTGAAAGCTAATTGGGTGGTACTTCACAGACTCGGGAACGTGAATGGAAAGAATTTGGTTGGCAAATGACGTTGGATGCAAAACGCCAAGTATCTGCAGAGATGGTAAATAATCGAGGTAGTGTGAAGGAGCTATTAGCGAGTAGAAGTTCTGTTGAGGTCAGCCAAGGTGATAAAACAAATTTCCAGAGAATCGTCAGCAGTAGTTGGGGAAAATACAGCGAAGTAATGCTAAGATTAGAGATCAAGATATAACTAAGGAGTTACAGACTAATAAGAAAAGTAAAGGTAAAAAGAAGAGAAATTGGAAGAAGAAAAGAAATAAAGAAGTGCAGAAAGTAAAACTTTTGGAGAAAACGCCTGTGGTACTAGATTCTGAAAGGGTCAAGAAATAAAGAAAGTGTGGTCATGGCGCTAAACGTAGTTAGGAGTTATCCAAAAGGTAGAAAGGCGAAAGAGGATAAGGTACCGAACCCGAGAACTACCAATCCATTATGCTTAGACTTTGAGTTCATTGGATCAGAGAAGCCAGTATCGGTAAGGTCAGAGGAGTCCGTTGAAGAAATTAGGACAGTAACATCGCCCTATTTGAACCTGCTCCCGGATTATTTAGTCAAGATCTTTGGAATTTCGTATCGGTCTGGTAGAGTATATGTCCCCATGAAATCACGATTTGAGAATGTATTCTGGCCAGGAGGTAGTGTGAAGAAACCAGATATGCGAAGAAATAATAAACTCAAAAGGATGTATAGCAGATGGGTTCGTCATAAAGCGAAAGTGAGAAAAGTAAGGCCTATGAAATTTGGGAGCAACGCATATTGAAGAGTATAGAGGAGAGGGAAATAAATGATATAGTCAATAGTGGGAAAGTTAATTATTAAGGCTATTGTTAACAAATATAGGTTGCGCAAACAAAGAAAGAGAATATGGCGTTGCTATGGTAAGCTGAATGTGAGGTTTCGGTGGTGACGACTTCTTTAGATGAACTTGGCAATTAATCCAGGGATTGATGGTATTTTCTTTTGATATATGTTAACTTCGCAAGGCGTGATTATGTCGTTTAATGGTCAAGTATTGGTTTGACGATAGAATTAATCTTCTGATGTATGGTATATTATGTGAATGATTATACTGAGATTTATAATAGAGCTTATAGTTTCTTTGAGACATACTCATTATTAATAGTGAATAATGTAATACTGATGGTCAATTTATGAATGGTTTATGGATGTAATATGTATGTCAGGAGCATATATATAGTGGAGAATGTATACTAGACAAATATGAAGTCGGAACTTAACACATTGATTAAAAGAATGGATTTCTCCTTTATGCAATATTCATGAAATTGGATGCTATTGCTACAAAGCGATTGGTTCGATATTTAAAAAAATCTAACAACAAAATTGTTTTGTTGTTTAATTTTTTCCTTTTCGACGGCGGCAGTAAATCTTTTATTCTTCAACATGGCGAATCTATCCATTTAAAGATTTTGTTGATTACATTGTTGTGTTAAGGAATGTAAATATTTTATTTAATATGTCATTGTTAATAGAATTAATATGAGTGGAATTTAAAAAGATATTTTGATATAATTATGGATAACAGATTATGTGCGCAGAGAAGATATGACGTAATGTAAAGAGAACGATTATTTTATTTAATATTGGTACATATGCAGAATTAGGAGTAATCCTACACATTATGGCCGAAAGAAATTGTAATATTGAATATAATTTGTCTGTCCTGGCTATGGAGTTAAATAGTGTATGTAGGTATTCTTGATATTTTTTAAAAATATTCTTGGAGATCTCTTACAGAGTCTATAATAAATTTTGTTAAAACGACCTAAGTTTTGTTATTGGAGTTTTTCTTCAGTTCTGCTAGAGTGCTAATATTCTGGGTCAGGACATTCATACATGAAACTTCGCCCCACCTCTGTACTACGGTCGAAGTCCATTTAAAGTGGGCATCTTGATTAAACTAGGGAGTCACTATTCTGAACATTACGCTCATCATATAAAACACGTAGTAATCCACGTTCATCTATATAACCCTGAATGTCGGCAGAGGACCATACAAGAGAGTGGCTTCTACCTCTCAAAATGATGGCAGTGTGTAAGGTACGCAAAAACTGCACGAATCTTTACTCATCGTGATACTTGTGCAAACTCGGCTTCATTTAATACTTTACGTACATAAGAGAATATAAAATAAATTCTGAACAAGTAGATGTGCAGTATATAACATTATTTTTAAAATTATATTTCAACATGGTAGTTGAAATAGGAAGAGGACAAGGATGAAACAGATGGGAGGGGATGTGTATGCGTTCATTGTGTATTTGTACCGGAATCTCAATTTATGGCATGTTAATTTCTTATTAGTAATTTTGTTTTACTGAAATGTAAATTGAGTTGTGTGATAATTACGTTCTACGCATGTCAAGTAATCGTGCACTTTTATTATTTATCATCAAAATTGATTTTAATAATTACTACTTATGATTAAATAATCAGATAACGTGATGCGAATCAAACACCCCAATACGTATTGTATTTAATAATGCTCAAATTGCAATAGATATAATCAATGTAGTAAAGAACTTGTTCCGAACTGATTCGAGTAAGATATAATTTAGAGCACTTTTTCTATAGTAAGATTTGTTATGTGTGCATTAGATATGAAATCACTAAGTGCCTCATTATATTAATCTTATTATTCACGTATTTACCACAATTCCAAAGTTACGAGACATTGCAATTTAATTGGGTACCCTATATATCAGTTGACCAATATGGCGTTTCCTTAACACCAGTCCCGCACCTGTCCGCTCTGTCCATTTTCTCTCCTGCCAGCTGAAAACGCTTTTGCGAAACGTAACAGCGTTCCGTGTATGTTTGTGAAGTTCCTGTACACCTGTCTTGATATTTCAACGTGTAAGTGCCCCTTTTCTACCTTTTTTACCACATATATATGTATATCATATTCAGCCGTTTTCTATCCACTGCTGGATGAAAACCTACCCCTTTTCTTTCCACATATCTCGTCGGTCTGATGCTATTTTCATCCATGTAGCTCCTGAAAACGCTTGATTTCATCTAGCATTTCGACGTTGTCTCGGTCGTTTCTTTTCTCTAGGAATCCAATGTAGTACGGTACATTTGTCGTCCATCTTCCATCTGTTCGTTTTGCTATGTGACTGGCCCATCTCCACTTCAACTATTTCGCAATCTTGATTATATCTTCTACGCTTGTTTGTTCTCGAATCCATTCATTTATGTTCCTGTCCCTCCTGGTTATTCCTAGCATGCATCTCTCTATAGCTATTTGTGTGACTCTAATCTTTTGAGTCGTTTGCGCATTCAATGTCCACGTTTCACAGTCGTACATCATCACAGGTAAGATACATTGATTATAAACTTTACGCTTCAAACACATTGGTAGTTTCTTTTTGAAAATCAAGTGTAGACTCCCAAAGAAGCTACACGTCATTTTACATCATCTATTTATTTCATCAGTCAACTTAGAATTTGATGTTCTGAGCTGGCGTAGGTAAATAACTGTGCCTATTATCTCTCCGTTAATATTTATTTCCTTCTTTGCAGTATGTTGATTGTACATTACTTTTGTTTTAAATTCATTTAAGTCCTATTTTCGAACTCTCATTATTCAGTTCTTCCATTCTGGTTTGTAGTTCTTCCGCATTTGAAGCAAACAGGATTATATCATCAACGAATCGTAGGTGATGAAGATATTCGCCATTAATTTTAATTCCAGTTTCATCCCAGTGTAAATTTTGAAACACACTCTCCAGGACAGCTGAAAACAGTTTTAGAGAAATTGAATCACCTTGCCTTACCCCTTTTCCAACTTCAATTTTTTCACTTTATTGATGCAGTCTAATGACATATGTGGCAGTCGAGTAAATGTTTCATAGTAACTTGATGTATGCACTTTCGATACCTTGATGTTCAAGTGATTTAAGTACTGCTGACAAGGAGACCGAGTCGAAAACTTCTTCAAACTATGAATCCTAGACATAGTGGGAGTTCATATTCATTGGTCCTTTCCATAACTTCATTCAATGCTTGTATATGGTCCATTGTGCTAAATCCACGACGAAATCCGGCTTGTTTCCTTCCCTGGTTAAAATCCAAGTCTCGTTCACTACGATTCAAAATAACTTTGGTGAACATTTTATATAGAACTGACAGTAAACTAATTGGTCTGTAGTATTTAACGCGCGTTCTTTGTCCCCTTTCTTGTACAACAATGATAACAGCGTTATTCCAACTTCTGGGTATTTCTCTCTTCCTCAGGCACATCGAGAATAATTTAGCAAGTTTCTTATTCATCTTTTCACCTCCTATTTAAACATTTCTGTTGTGAGTCCATCTTCTGGCGATTTTTCGTTCTTCATCCCTCGAAGTACTTTATCCACTTCTTCTTCGGAGTACTACCATTCTCTGTGGAAATTTTCAAGTATTTTTAAAAATTAAAAATTTCGTCAGGTCTCTTAACTGCAATTATTTGCTTTTTTACCCAGCATGAGCTGCTGTTTCCTTTGGTTCAGGCTCTTGTTTTCCTCGATTGTATTTCTAACAAGATGCTCGTTGTGTCTTAGTACATCTTCTCTTATTTTCCTCCTTACGGTTTTATTTAGTTCTATGTACTAAGTCCTCTTTATGTAATTTTCCTCTTCTTTCATTTCCCTTCTTTTCTTCATCAAGAGTTTTGTTTCTTCTGAGATTTTGCTCTCTCTTTTCTTTTTGATGCCTGCTATTACCTTGGCTGTCTCTCTTATTATCTCAGTCAATATTTTATTTCTGCTGTTGATGTCTTCTTCATCCTCTAACTCTTCCAAGGCGCTGAAGAGTTGCTTAGCACTATCTCGAATGTGTCTCTGTTTTTCCCTAGATTTTCCAGATCGAAAAGTGGCGGTTTTCCTCTGATAAACTTCTTTCTCTCAAGTCTAGTATTTAGTTTCAGCTTACATCTCACCATCATATAATCACTCGAGACTTTGAAACTGTTGAGAACAGACACGTCTTGTAGGATTTCCCAATTATTCGATAGAATGTAGTCTATTTCGTTTCCGGTCCTATTTCGGCCTTTCCATGTCCACTTCCTCTGGGGCGGTTTCTTGAAAAATGTATGGAAAATTAAGTCTGTTGGCTTCTGAGAATTCTGGCAGTCTACAGTCCAAAGCCGGGCATTTTGACCCTCTAAGCTCTATCCTAATGGACAGAGCGGACAGGTGCGGGACTGTGTTGGATCATTTTCAAGTTGATGTTGGGTAACAGTGTGGTCAGGTTATGGAGGCGGGAAAATGACTAGATAGATCGGAGAAAATACCAAATGGAGAAGCAAGTGCGAAGGTTACTAGGAGAAGGAATAAGAGTATAAAGAATCAGAGGGGGGAATAATAATAATAAAGATGAAGGGGAAAGAGAGAATAAAGAAGCAATATTCAAAAATAGGATGAAAGTGCAACTAGAGTCAAAATATGTGCAGAGCATCCAGTGTGTTTACCACCCTGAAAACCAGGAGTACTCAGGGAAATTATAATTTATGAGGGAAACTCAGGAAAATTTATGAGGTGGACCTGTCCACAGTGTATAAGTGCACTGCCCCGGCAAGGCGGAGGTTGCGGATTCGATTCCCACTGCTGACTGGATTTTTTCGATGTGTTAAAATCCTCTATTTTTATTTTATTTTGTA
>JAGDQP010006478.1:6728-44155 GCA_022664845.1 Lepisma saccharinum | reverse complement strand
TTCGGGACGGGCGTAAGCCATAGTGCTGTTACCGCCCATATACTTCATTTTATCTTTTACATGTAAATCTCCTACTAAACCATGCATCTTTCAGGTTGTACTACTTCAGTGGAATATACAGTGAAATGTGACGAGGACCACATGCTTGAGAGAAACCAGAAATTTCTGCTTGGATAAAAATATAAGTTCTACCTTCCTAGTCGTTTAGCCCGTCTATTTCTATAAAAAGTCCTCTTGTTCTCTGGGCACTCATTCAAGACTTAATGATACCTTCATGCCAAGTTTCGTCTATCTACCTCTACCGGTTTGGGCTGGGCCTACTTTCGATATGTACTTTAGTCAGTCAGTATCTATGGGGTTCTATAGTATACTAAAAAATGTAATACAGTGCTGTCTGTAAATTGAGCTGGAGCGAATGCAAGACCATTTTTTAATAAACACATTAGGTTTGTTCGCTGGGAGCTCCGCCCCCTGACACCACTCGGTGCTTCTGCGCCCCCCAGGGTCCGTACTTTCACTCGATGAAGGCTTCGCCCCCCAAACTCTGTGAGTGACTTTGTTTCTCTAGAATCCGAAAATATTACTTCATGTATGAGTTATCATTTGAAATTTTTTAATTGACCCCAGGGGCACTATGACGAGCTTCATGGGGCTTTTTTTTTTTAGACAAAATTGAAATCTATGTTTGAAAGTATTAAACTTTTATTCTCATCCATTTTTACCTCATAAAAATATTTTAATCTATTTTTACCTTTAAAAGAAGAGCGGTGGTTGTGTTCTAACGTGTTCTTTGTTATGTTGTGATTAGTAGCTTCCAAAGTGGATGTGACGAAAATTTGGAAAACGTTCCATTTCTAAGAATAAAAAGTCAGGGAATTTTGCAATCCCGAAAGAGTGGCCACCATGTTCATTATTTTGAGTAATATTCTATTGTGTGTGGCTCAATACCTTACGACTTGGTAATAGTTAAAGTGATACCTCCAAACATGGAGAGGTAACTTCTAAACACTAGGCAGAATCTTCTTTTAACATACTTGCAATCTGTTTGCACTTTATTTATATTTTCAAATAACATGTATACAAAAAAAAAGTAAATTATTGTAGCAGTGAAGAAACATAGAAGTAGGAAGCGAAAAGTGCTTCGGCAGAAGTGACTATTTTCGGTTATTAAGAGGACTACTACAATTAATTTTGTAAGGTACATATTTTTGATAATACATTCCTTCTCCGTGCAATAATATGTCTCCTTTCAGATATTTCTTGCTGACACAAAGGCATACAGATATTTTCCGCGTTGCAATTTGTGCGCTTCGTCGGGTGGGAAATCAAAGGTGAATGTCTATAGCGAGGAGAAAGCCGTGCGGAAAGACGTTGTCGCACATATTTATGATACACCAAACAGCTGTGAAGAAAAAGAAGAAAAAAACACTAGAGGATTAAAGACAATGAATATGTTAATTCCTGTTCGAGCCGATTACTGATATGTTAAAGGAACTGTATACGAGTAGTAACCTCAGACCTGCATTAATACCACCCAAAACACTTCATAGAAAGTTAACGCTGTGATTCTGCTAACAATCGCGAAGGCTCCGGTCTATAAAATTGGTTGGCAACACTTGGTCATGACGGTTCCTGAAGCTCTGATCTAGTCAGGCCAAGTCCTCTTCAACGACACAACCACCACATCTCTACACCTTGTGATTCATACGAGGGTCGTTCATTAAAGATTTTTCCTGACCCACTTCCTATCGACGGATATAAACGAAAATTGGCATGTATATTAGTCCTTCTCTACATAGGAACCTCCGATGGCCACACACTTTTCCCATCGCTTTAAGCAGCTGTGGATACTGATACGAACGCATTGTGTACCATCCTAATTTAAATCTACAAGATGCTCAATCTCTAATTCTCCTGCTATGTAGAGGCTTTACCCCCCCCCCCCCCCAAGGGAAGGAGGGGTGTCATTGACTTTATTTATTACTTCTCATATGGTGGATTACCACAGCCCAAGAATGTATTCGAACTTTGGAAATTATTCTCGCTTCTACAAGAGCCAGAATACATAAAAACAACAATTGTGTTAGCGATGTGAAAATCACCATTTGACATTTAAGATTCAACATATCACGTATATCTGTGAAGGCTGGACTAAAAAACCTTCAAACGCGTCATCTGACGTGGAATTGCATCTCCCACATCTCCCCCACCACTCTGCCTCAACACATAGTGATGCAATCTCAAATTTGCGTCAATATCTGTAGATCGATCCAGGATGTTCTGCCCTATATAAACTGTTGTTTGACCTTGATATGTATCCAGAATTACCTTAGGCACCGAAGAGTTACGATCTTATAACTTACAAGGTAAGCCCAGAACGACTTCTCTCCCGCTGAAGTTTTCACTCTCCGGACTTATGATTTCTAAGATGAAATTCTACCATCCAACATATCGGGTACAATTGTTGGACTTAGCCGATTTCGCCTCGGTTTTGAACTCTGTTGTACAGCTCCCTGATAGTGATAGTTTCTGTAACTTGTATTCGAATCTCAAACTCCCAACTACGAATCATTCACTTCTTTTGCAGGGAACTAGCAAGGCATTGAGAACTAGTCGGCCCCTCGGCTGATGTACTTTATTTTACGCTCCCAAAAGAAACCATTCACTCCATTCTTGTGAGTTGGAATTCAACGATTGACTCCAAGTTCCAGTCCAGTATAAA
The DNA here is from genome assembly GCA_022664845.1 of Lepisma saccharinum. Lineage (NCBI taxonomy): Eukaryota > Metazoa > Arthropoda > Insecta > Zygentoma > Lepismatidae > Lepisma > Lepisma saccharinum. Next base: position 41,433 of record JAGDQP010006478.1, on the reverse strand, counting down.
CTTACTTACATTACTCTTCTCAGGTGTCTATTCTATCAAGAAAACAGCACCAGGGCGGTGTATCAATACCTTGTTTGTAGAAGTCTGTTGAAAGCCATGACTTGACCTCAGAAATCAGCGTGCCACCATCATGAAAGTGCTTTCCCTTGATAAATGACTTCATGGTTGGGAAAAGGTGGAAACCAGATGATGTGAGTTCAGGGAAGTACGTGGAATGAGGAAGGATTTCATACCCGCAGGACCGTGCTTCTGTCTGGGTAACATGCGAGTTGTGAACGGGTGCGTTGTCTTGCAGGAGGCGGACACCTTTTGTCAACAATCCACGCCTCTGGGTTTTGATAGTATCCCGCAATTTGCGCAGCAGTGAAGCATAGTATGTCCCTGTAATTGTGGTACCCTTCGCCAGGGAATCAAGCAGTAATACTCCATGCTGGTTCCAATAAACCCTAAGCATCACTTTTCCTGCTGAGGGTTGGACACGAGCCTTCTTTGATGGTGGTGAGTCGGCATGCTTCCATTGCTTTGACTGGGCCTTGGTCTGTGGGTCAAAGTGATGGACCCATGTTTCATCCTGGGTAATTAGTCTATCAGAAAAGTCCTCTGGGTTTTCGTGGCACAGGTTCAAATTCGCCTGGGAGAACGTGACTCGTTCCTGCCTCTGAAAAGTTGTGAGTAGCAGAGGAACCCATTGGGCAAACACCTTCCGCATGTGCAAATGGTCATGAATGATTTTGTCCACAGACCCCACACTGATCTTGACATCTTTAGCTAGTTAGCGCACGGTTATGCAACGATCATCCAAGATGGCGACTTCCACTTGCCCAGTGGTTCCTTCGTCAGTGGCGGACTAGGGTCTCCCGGGAATGGGAGCTATTTCTACTGAAGTCCGACCACACTTGATAACGATGCCAGTGCTTCACTACGCCATACGATGGGGCATCCTCACCATATGTCTCCTTCATCACATCAAATGTTTCCTTTCGGGTTCTGCCTCTCAAGTACAGAAACACCGATGACTGAACGGTGCACCTTGCTTCACTTTCGGACCTATAAAACAAATTGATCAGAGTTACGAGCTGTAAATTAGCACATCACCTATACATATATACAGGATTACACATGTGAAATTACATCGTAGTGGAAGTGGGGCAGAGGAAATCTTTATTGAACGACCCTCGTAAAATATATTTTTGGACACTGGTTAGCAACACTGTGAACTGGGTGCTTAGGACGGGGACACCCACTGTACTTTTGTATTATATCGAATAATATTTATGGCAAGTTTGGTGCTGCTATGTGTAATGTAATGGAAGGAATTTTAAAAAATTGAATTTTATATAAAATAGATTGGCAACACTGACAACGGGGTGTTTGAGACGGAGACACACATAGTATCTTTCTATTGTGCAGAATAATGTTTGTTCCAATTTTGGTTTAGGTAGGTCTAAAGAAGTGGAAACATTTTGAGCAATTGAATTTTTAAAAATAAGTTGGCAACCCTGAACTATACCAATCAAGACGGCTCCGGCAGCTCTAAGCTAGTCTAGCGCTCTAGCCAATTTCCAATAACGCGTAAAACACCTCTCAATACCTTGCGATTCCTGAGATTTAATTTCTATTCCCGGACGGACAGGGCGGGATTATATGGTCCCTTTTTTTTATAGCTTCGCTATAAAGGAACCTAAAAATCTCTCACAATTCAAAAGTTCCGAAGATACTGGTAACTGGGTGTAACAGATCACATGTCAATGTGGACACATATCGTTATGACTGAACGAAACCTCAAGACCAGGCACGGACTGTAGCAAATGGAAAATTGTTACTGAGAACAGAATGCTCTAAGGAAATAATAGTTTGATTTTTTTAAATGTAAATAGAATAACCATCATTAAATTCTGGTTAAGGTTTATTAAGTGAAGTGTCATTTCCTTTTCTTAAATACACAAGTCATATTTTAACGCCGCGTTCACGTCACGTGACATTTGATAATGTAGACACACACATATATAATACATCAATAGATTCATGTACATCTCATCACACATGATTAATTTTTTGCTTCCTCCCCACGCCCAAAAGTTGTTTTCCAAGTTAATTATATTGTTTTAGAACAGGATCGATGCATCCCGTTGTCAATATACTTGTGACTACCACACCATCGCCGTAGTCTTCGGCTGCGATTCCCATCTGTTTGGTGTATTATAAATGTATGTGAGAAGACCTTTCCCATAGCCCCTCACCTTTATTTATTACCCAGTGAAGCGTTCGACTGGCAGTGCGAAAATATTCGTGGGTCTAACAGCCTGAGTATTAGTTACATTGTACTCAGCGAGGAATATCTGGTCCATCAAACATAAACAATGTCCATAAGTCCCATATTTGTTTGCAGTGGATGTCGTCATCTACTCCTTTGTGTTCTTTATATATATATTCTTGTGTGCGAGTGAAAATTGTAGATGTTTTTGTTTTTTCTTTGTGTTATTTCATTTTAATGGATTTCTGGTCTCTAAAAGAACATATTTCCTTCCAGGGCCAAGCAACGGATATCCAGATTCAAGCGGAAGAGATTTTAAAACTAAAAAATAAGATAAATCATTTGTATATGAAACACACAGGACTTCCATTGCAGAAAATAGGTAAGAAAATTGCTCGATGTGCAGAGTGGACAAATGATTGGAAAACAGTCCTGAAAAAATCTAACGATGGGTAATTCATGTTTACGTTCCTGGTTAAAAATAATACTGATTGTAAAGTTTTTGAGAGTAAAAAAAAAGCCAAGTTTTGTTGAGATCCTACATTTTCAGTGTCTAGAATAAAAAAATAATAATTAAAAAGGATCTTTTTAAAAACACGCTTTTTAAGATGAACTAAAAAGTAAAAAAATAATAAATTGAAATGAATCGGAAAATAAAACGTGGATGCTCTTCGATATTATGATAAGGTAAGCAAGAGCACCCACGCTTTTATTTTGCGATTCATAAGATTAAGTCAGTTTATTATTTTTTTTTACTTTTTAGTTCATCTTAAAAAACGTGTTTTTTTTTTCAAATCCTGTTTAATTAATTTTTTCATGAATTGTTACCAACTTCCAGCGGAAAGGAGAGGGAAAGAGGGAGAAGATGATGAATATTAAACTCCCTGGGAGATAGGCAACCCAAATTGCACAAAATAGTTGCGGCGTTGCGTGCATTTAAGGATAATTTTCGAATTATTTTCATTAATTAATTACAGTTAACTGGATTATTTTGTCGTATATCTAATGATTGAATGTTGTATTGTCATCGGAAGCAAGCAAGTTTACAAAATTTCAAAGAAATCTGATGATGGGAAGTGAGTTTAAAATCGATTGCAAAATTTGTACCGAACAGACAGACAAGAAAACGAGTTAATAAAAACGTGTTCAAAATAGATTGACTTGTGGTGAAGTCTTGACTACCCTGGACATGGACGGTGGAAGTAACATTTTTTTGTGGGGAGAGGCTTTCAAAACTTCCGAACATTTGCTTTGCGAAACAGTGAAGGAATTAAGTCGAATTGAGGAAAAACTCTTTCTGGCTCGCACATGCAAGTATAAATTTGAATTGAATTGAATTCAATTTATTTTAAGGTCTTTAGGTAACTATGGCTCAGGCCGTATGGATGATGATGGTATGAATTGGTGGAACGAAGAAAGTGGGAGGAATCGGGAGCACCCCGAAAAAACCCACGCACACGGTGTTTGTCTACCACAAAGCCCACATGGTATGAGCAGGGATCGATCCGACGACCCCTAGCACCAGAAATGAGCGCTTTACCAACTGAACCACCGTGGCCCCATGCAAGTATAAAGGCAAATACCGAAATTTGTTCGAAAAGACACGGAATACAGAAATGTGTAAAGCTGATCAAGTTTTTGGAGGGTGAACACATAGGTATGATTAATGGTGTATGTGTGACATCTCGCTCTCCAAATATGCACCTGTAATTGTATGTGATGTGGAAATGTCGTTTTCCCAATACGTTAGAGGAAATCGGCTATCATTTGGGATGAACATTTTGGGAATGTGCTTTGTTATTCATAATAATCAAGCATGCAATAAGCAGGTAATGTACCGAGAGGACGTGGCTCGGTGGTAGAGCGTTGGGTTAGCATTCGGGAGGTCCTGGGATCGATCCCAACGGTTGACCATTCTGACTGAGGTTTTTGCAGGGTTTTCCTCAGTTATACCAGACGAATGCTGGGATTTTACCTACAAATTAGACCTTGGCCGTCTACCTTCCAACATGCGCTTTCTCACTCTATCTAGGCCTGAGCCTCAGATACCCAAAAGCCTTAAAATAAATTCAATTCAATTCAAGCAGGTAATGAGTTACATGACAATGAACACATGCATTTATTTTAATGGATCTTCAAAGAAAATATTTTTTTATTTCCGCTATTTTTAACACCTGAAGGTCTTAAATAAAATTCAACACCTAGGAATCCGCGTCATGAATAACTGCAGCTGTAGACCACAATACAAGAAGCAATACCTTTCATGAGTGTAGGCGTGGTTTGGACAGCACACTCGGTACTCATCGCCATACAACCACTGTTCGGATCTTTTCCGATAGTCATACTAGATCTGCTTTCGTTGCAAAATAAGGAAGAAAACCGTCCATTTTGTTCCTGGCAATGTAGACTTGAACACGGCGTCCCTGTCCGTCTCTCATCATGTAGAATGTCCCTAGGTTGAAGTCCTACAGAAAACTCGTTCTGTGTTCTCCATGCTCCCCTTTGACGCAACTTTATGCGACAGTGATAACACCTACTGACAGTGGGGAGCAGAGCATGTGTGCCAGATCTCAAGCAACGTTGTCTAACATACAACATGTGAATTTCGTAGATATGCCATTCTGTCTTTATGGGGATATACCATGGCTGCTTCAAAGTGATCATTTCAGTCTCATCAGCCGAATATTTACGTGTTAACAACGTACATATTAATATTGAGTCATTCCACGTCAAATGTGTAAATGACTTATGCCTCATCATTTCTGATTTTGATGAAACTTGAACAGAATTTCCCAGTGTCCTTTCCGAGTGAAATCCCTAGTTTTTAGATTTAAAAAAAAAAAATGTTCCTGAAATTTAAGCAATCGTACGTTGCAGTAATGATAAAAAAAAAAAATCGCCGTTTCAGGGTACTTTAAAAAATAGAATTGAATTCAACGATTTTCCTATTCGAGGTAGAGTGATTTTTGCAAACCTTATAATTTGGTATTTCTTGTGTTAGGTTAAGTTTTACGATTGTTTCAGTCGTGGAAATTGTATGGCTGTTGAAACACGGCTAAGAGAAACTGTGTATTTGTTAAAGTTAAGTGGTCTTAAACATCAGAGCGTAGCAGTTTGTATTCTACAACACCTTCTTCCGATAAACACTACGTAGCGTTTTGAGAGTTGCATAATTAAGCATCGAAAGTCCAGAGATCCTTTCTTCGTCTTCCGTCAATTACGTTGCAGAGATTGTTCACTAATTAAAAAAAAAAAAAAATCCTACCAATCACCTTTCGTGAACGGCGTTAAAGTTTGATCAAGTAAACTGTTTACGAAAGGTAATTGGTTGATATTTGTTTGGTGTTTGGAAACTGAACAATCTCTGGAACGTGATTGGTGGAAGACGAGGGAATTATTTCTGGGCTTCTGATGCTTAATTATGCATTCACATAACGTTGAGTAGTGTTTGTCTGAAGAAGGTATTGGTAGAACACTGAAACTGGTAACGCTCTTTTTTTTTTTTTAATTTTATTTATTTGCTATAAAGTGTATTGTTTAGACCTTGTCAGCATATTTTAATTGACTTAACAATAATCAAACATATCTGAAGAATTAAAATGCGCTGCAGACTTTCTCTTGTTACCAACCATTTTACTGATCTACCTACACCATCACGTTACCCTTTGCCATGAGAAGTAGTAAAGAAATGCCACTCTGCTTTTAATTCAGTCTTCTTCTTGGTGACAAAGATTTATATTTTATGCAGCAAACACATCTGAAAAGTAAACAGTTTTATTTTTACCATTATGTGATACCTTAATATGATAAGCTTTTGAAACGATTAGAAAGATACAGTGCTGTGCTCTAATGAGTCACTAATCGTCCAATAGCTGTTTTACATTCAGACTTAAAATATATGACAAAAATATGGAGAATAGGTTGATAGTTGCACAATATTTCCACTCCCACCCCGATCGCTTTTCCAGCACATGAGGCACTTATTTCCGTATCAGTTATTACGTCTTCCCATGCGACTTCAAAAACTGCAAGAACTTTTGGTTCACTTGTATTATAATAAGTTGGTGCCTGTGTGTAGCTTGTTTATGATAAGTTGTCTTTCATTTCAGAGTCAAACATGGAACGAGACAAATTTATGGACCCAGGTGATGCTAAAGATTTCGGTATCATAGATAAAATATTGGACCGGCCTCCTAAACCTGGGGACGTCGAAAATGAGAAGCCAAATGATAGTGAAACGTCATCTAAAACGTGACTTTTTTTTTTAAATGTATACTTGTAAAGTATGTTGTGAGTGAGAAGAATGGATGTATGATGCGAGTGTGTGTCTCTGATAGGCATATGGGTCTGTCAGATAAATAAGTGATGTATATATTATGATTTAAAAATCATCGAGACTTGGTGCTTTTTTTTTTCTTTTGTTTTGTTTTTTTAAATCATCTAGCCTCGAAGTCAATAAAGTGAGTTTTAATGCTCTTTTTTGTGTGTTTGTTTGCTTAAGATATCCATAAGTTATATCTGCTGAATATAACTTTTCGGTGGGATTTGGCTGCTAAGTAGGAAGTCGTAAAATGCATGGAGTAATTGCATAGTTTTTTAGAGTAAAAAACTAGTGAACAAGATTCTCCAAACGGCAGATTTGCAAAAGGATGCATCAGTAGCAGCATAAGTACTTCTGATTCTTTTTCTTTTTGTGTTTAGAATTGACCGTTGTATTTAAACTGTACAAATACAATTTATTTCGGAATTACATACAAAACTATTGTATCAATTTAGAAAGTAAGTTTTACAAACGACTCATGTAAAGTTATTACTTAATGACTAATTCGAGAAATAAATAAGAGTAGATTTATTTTATTCCAAGATTTCGGATCTGCCTGCTTTCTCCTAAACAAACACCACACTCTTACACATTTCTCGACTCCGGCCCCCGAATAAATGTAAAGAGTATCGCGCTCGGAATTTGAAGGGAGGCCACCATCTTGAACGCGTGACTACTGGCTTGTTACGTAACACGTGCACTGTAAATACAACTTCCAAATCACCGTTTGCAAGTTCGTACCTTGGATCAGTGGTTAAGGCGTTAGCTTGTTGAGAAAACAACCCGGATTCGAATCCCGGCGAAGCAAGATTTTTTTCGTGTTTTTTCTTTCTTTCAAAACGTATTTCTATATATTCATATTTATTATTAATAATTGCTTTCTTGTACTTTTCGTAGATTATCTTAGATTAGTGACCATGGGTTAGGTAAGGTCAGGTGCGGTTATGTATCTTTATACTTTTCCTTCTCAAATTCCGAGCAGCACGAGACGCTCGTGAATAAATGCAGCAATATTGTATATATCTATGTCACACAAGGAGACCGAACAATTCAAAGTATCACATAATCTATTATTTATTATGAATGAAACGTTTGTGAAATGTAGTTGTGTTTTTTGTTAATCGCCAGGAGATTTTGTGTGATGTTACAATTCTTACTATAAAAACGTTGTAGCATTGTAAGTTAACATCAAACAAGATCCCCAGGCTGTGCTAACGAAACGATAATTGGGCTTTAATCAAATGAAAGCACACAACGATATTTCCAAAGGTATTGTCAGACATACGTTGTGAAATCTTAAAACACGGATATGACATGTATATACATGTAAATAGTCTTCGTTGATTATGTGGAAAGAACAATTATAATAATTTCTTTTACCTTAATACTTCCCCCGACATTGACATACCCCTTCATGCGTGCGTCCCTGATTTAAATGCATTTTGATGTAATGTGCCGCTGCCACTAGTTGGCCCAAGCTCCAATAATTACAAAAAGACAGTTATAAAAAGTTGAAAACACGTCGCATTAACGAACGAAATAAAATGTTCATTGAAATATACAGTAGTTTAAAATGAGAACATGATAAATTTTTCATTCTATTCGCTTTTAAGTACAGCTTTTATGCAATTAACTTAGAAAGACACACATGAAGCGTAATCTATGGCATAGTTCAATGTAACAGTTAAAAACATGTCACATTAACCTGCTATCAACGAAATCAAATTTTAATATAGACGAAATTCAACGTGTTTTAAATTTGCAAAAGAGAACATAACATAATAGTTAATGGCATTCAATTAGTTTTTAATTATAATTTTTATTCAATTTGAAAGAATCCCAGAAAACAAAATCTATACCACAGTTGAATATACGTCTTATCAACAATATCAAGTCTTTGTTGAAATGTGATTTAAAATTAAATGTAGTATTTTTTTTTTCAACCGATAACGGTTAATCAACTAAATAAACACAAAATCAATGTTGAACACACGTTTGTGTGCTACTGGGGTTAAATATAATTTTGAAATAATTAAATTTCTGAAGAAAAAACATGCTGAATTATATTTAAGTGAGGCAATAACAGCGAAGTTATTTCCATAATTTATTACGTATAAGGAACAGGAAGATAGTTGAGATTTTCGCACCACTATCCAGCATCTGTATCACTTTAACAATCAGTCACAGTTCTATATGTCGACTCCAGAAGCCAAGAGATACAAGTGACATTGAAGAATAAAATGAAACGGTAATTCATATAATACAGAAGCTCGATCCGTCTATATGTGTCGGATTTGAAACCTGCACCCCTGCTCTGACAATCGGCCGATCCGAATGATTCAAAGTAACAGCAAGGTGAACCGATTTTGGGAAGGCTACGTGGTAGCACTTTTCCACGCCTAGTTTTCCATGACACAGATTCAGAAACAGTGCAGGGAAAATGGGTGTGCATTGGGAACAACAACTATCAAGAACATAATTAACCGATATAAACACAACGACGTACCAGCAATTCGTTCACCCACGAAGGGAAATAGAAAGCGATCGTGTACTGCGGTGACGCCACCCGTAGCTCGGAAGTTGCGGCAATTGCCCTTACAGGAAAACCCTCCTCCACAACGTGTAATGGCAAGACGAGTGCACGTGGCACAATCGACTGTGAACCGCCACCTACGTAACAAATTAAAGCTCCGGATGGTGTTTAAACGTCGTGGACAATTGGACATGTCCTTACTGCGGCTCATCGGAGGGACAGAAAAACCCGCTGCAGGCGCCTCTATGAACGCCATCTATCTGGGGACAAGTGAAAGTTTGTAGCCACACACGATGAAGCATGGATTTATCTAGCCGATTGTGGCAAAATTCAAGCTGTAACGTACTCCCGCCAGTGCAAAGCAAGTTTCTCTAAGGGCTTTATGGTTGTCGCGGGATACTGCTATGAAGGCAAGTTCTAACAACTGCAAGATCAACTCCGCATTTTATCAGCAACATATTCTCACACCAATTTGTACAGAAGATCTGCCCCGTTTGTATGGAAATGCAGTAAATCAAGTCCGTGTGCATATGGATAAGGCCTCATCACATCACGTTCTATCCAGTGATTTCTGCAACAGATGGCGGCAGACACCGTCATCCAGGCTATTCCCTTCCGGGACATACCAGTGAATTCACCTGATGGGAGTCCCATGGATTTTTGCGGGTTTGGCCTATTGAAAAGAGCACTTGCATCTCGTCGTGTCACCACTGTCCGAGGCCTCAGGAAAACCTGCCAGGAGGAGTGGCTCAAGATTCCCCCTTCCCGTACTTCAACGGAGCCTCCTACAATGGAAGTTACGTTGCAGGGCTATTGCCAGGAGACATGGTGCTTACATCGAAAGCAGCCGATGGTGGTCCCGTGGTTTTTCATAAGGTAGGTGAGACGTCAAAATCGGACACACACAGACCGATCAACCTTCTGTCCATGTCCCTGACTCACTCACTGACTGATCATCAAAATTCTCAGGCCAAACTACTGGAGCTAGAAGCACCAAATTTGGTATGAAGGTGTAGGACCATGAGTAGGTAAAGGAAAGAATCAGACATTTTGAAAAAGTTGCCATCTTGGATCCAAAATGGCCACCAAACCCAATATTGTATAGAATACACAGCCTAAACGGCTGGGGCTACTGAAATGAAATTGGTACAGAGGTACACTATCACTAGTAGGTTATGAAAATGTTGCTTAATGTATCCAAAGACGCCATCTTGGATCCAAAATGGCGGACCTAAAAATCCATTTTCCACAGCGTTTGAGCTAGAGATACGAAATTTGGCATATAGGTGTATTATGACGAGCAGGTCACGACAATATAAGAGAACGTTTAAAAAGTCGCCATCTTTAATTCAAAATGGTCGCCCAAAACCCATTTCCCAAACGAAGCTAGAAAAATGAGACTTGGTATGAAGGTGTATGACCAAGGTTAGGTTACAATAAATGGGGCAAACCCCTATGGAGGCGCAGCCCTCCGGGGATTGGGGCCAGATCGGCACCAAGGGAGAACACTGCCCAGGAGAGCCTGGTTACGATAAAGGGAGCGCAGCCCCCCAGAAACCCCCAAGTTGGGAGCCCAGCTCCCACGGGGGTCTGGAGGCAGCGAAGCAAAGCGGGTCCATATATACCCCCCAAGGTCACTGACTGACTGATCAGAATTCTCAGGCCAAACTACTGGAGCTAGAAACACTAAATTTGGTTTGAACGGCTGGGGCTACTATGATGAAATTTGGTACAAAGATACACTATCACTTGTAGGTTACGAAAATGGATACAAAATGGCGGACACAAAAATCCATTTTCCCCACCGTTTGATTTTGAGATACGAAATTTGGCATAAAGATTATGACGAGTAGTTTAAAAAATATTGCAACGTTTTGGAAAAGTCGCCATCTTGGGTTGAAAATGACCGCCCAATAAAAAAAAATCATTTTCGCACCGTTCGAGCTAGATAAATGAAATTTTACATGGTGTACTATCACAAGTAGGTCACGACAATATAAGAAATCGTTCAAAAAGTCGTCAACTTAGATCGAAAATGGTCGCCCAAAAACCCATTTTTCGAACCACTGAAGGTAGAGAAACAAAATTTTGTATGAAGGTGTATGACCAAAAGTAGGTTACAATAAATGGGGCAAACCTCCCTTTGGAGGTGCAGATCGACACGATGGCGGTGCAGTATCGTAGAGAGACTTTGGTTACGATGAAGGGGGAGCAGCTCCCACGTGGATCGGGCAGCAGAGGAGAGCGAGTCCATATAATATATATAGTCCCATGGTCACTGACTGACTGATCAGAATTCCTAGGCCAAACTACTAGAGCTAGAAACACCAAATTTGGTATGAACGTGTATGATCAAGAGTATGTAAAGGAATAAAATCCGACATTTTGACGAAGTCGCCATCTCTTATCCAAAATGGCCGCCAAACCCATTATTGTACAGAATACACAGTGCAAACGGTTGGGGCTACTGAATAAAATTTAGTATGACGGTACAACAGCACTGGTAGGTTACGAAAATACGACAAAATGTTGATAAAGTCGCCATCTTGAATCCAAAATGGTGGAAGCTAATAATCCATTTTCCACACTGTTTCAGCTAGAGATACGAAATTTGGCATAAAGGTGTATTATCATTAGTAGTTTGGGAAAATGTTGAAAAAGTCGCCATCTTGGATCCAAAATGGCCGCCAAATCGTTTGTATAGAATAGAGAACATAAACCGCTGGGGCTACTGAAATGAAATTTGGTATGAAGGTGCAGTTACTAAAATATTACAGAATGTATCCAAAGACGCCAGCTTGGATCCAAAATGGCGGACCTAAAAATCAATTTTTCACACCGTTTGCGCTAGAGGTACGAAATTTGGCATAAAGGTGTATTATGACGAGTAGTTTAGGAAAATATTACATTTTGGAAAAGTCGTCAATTTGGATCCAAAATGACCGCCCAATTTCCAAACCATTGAAGCCAGAGAAATAAAATTTTACATTAAGGTGTATGACCAAAAGTAGGTTAGAACAAATGGGACAAACCTCTTTGGGGGCGTAGCCACCCCTCCCCCCATGGGAGGGTGAAGATGGACACCATGGCGGTGCAGTACCACAGAGAGATTTTGTTTACGATAAAGGGGGGCACAGCCCCCCAAAACTACCGAAGTTGGTGGCACAGAAAGCGAGTCTTATATATAATCACCAAATATATGTGGCACAAAATCGTCATACGTTAAGCCCCATAAGTTTCTTTATAGAAAATATGACTTGACACGAAAGTGGGAAACTTTGGATGTGGCAAAAGAAACAAGAGAGGAGAGCCAACAGACTGTTCATTTCCAATACATTTTTCAAGAAGCCGCCCCAGAGGAAGTGGACATGGAAAGGCCGAAATAGGACCGAAAACGAAATAGACTACGTTCTAACAAATAACAGGGAAATTCTGCAAGACGTGTCTGTTCTGAACAGTTTCAAAGTCTCTAGTGATCATAGGATGGTGAGATGTAAGCTGAACCTAAATACTAGACTTGAGAGAAAGAAGTTTATCAGAGGAAAACCGCCACTTTTCGATCTGGAAAGTCTAGGGAAAAACAGACATTCGAGATAGAACTAAGCAACAGATTTAGCGCCTTGGAAGAGTTAGAGGATGAAGAAGACATCAATAGTAGAAATAAAATACTGACCGAGATAATAAGAGAGACAGCCAAGGATATAGCAGGCACCAGAAAGAAAAGAGAGAGCAAAATCTCAGAAGAAACTAAACTCTTGATGAAGAAAAGAAGGGAAATGAAAGAAGAGGAAAATTACATAAAAAGGATTGAATATATAGAACTAAATAAATCCGTAAGGAAGAAAATAAGAGAGGATGTAAGAAGAAATAACGATAATCTTGTGAGAAATACAATCGAGGAGAACAAGAGCCTGAAGAAAACCAAACAGCAACTCATGATAGGGAGAAAGCAAATAATTTGCAGTTAAGAGACCAGACGGGACCGTAACACGAAATAAGGATGAAATTATAAAAATATTTGAAAATTTCTACAGAGAATTGTACTACTCCGAAGAAGAGCTAGGAAATGAATACTCAGAAGAAAATGATGTAGATGTCCCAGATGTAATGAAAGAAGAAGTGGATAAAGTAATTCGAGGGAAGAAGAACGGAAAGACGCCAGGAGAAGATGGACTCACAGCAGAGGTGAAAATATGTTCACCAAAGTTATTTTGAATTGTATTGAACGGGACTTGGATTTTAACCAGGGAAGGGAATAAGCCGGATTTCGTCGTGGATTTAACACAATGGACCACATACAAACACTGAATGAAGTTATGGAAAGGACTAATGAATATGAACTTCCACTATGTTTGGGATTCATAAATTTTGAAAAAGCTTTCGATTTGGTCTCCTTGTCAGCAGTACTTAAATCACTTGAACATCAAGGTATCGAAAATGCGTACATCAAGCTACTACGAAACATCTGTCGCCTGCCAGATCGACATCGACTGGCACATCTGTCATTAGACTACATCAAGAAAGTGAAAAATTTAAAGTTGGAAAGGGGGTAAGGCAAAAAGATTCAATTCCTCAAAACTGTTTTCTGCGATCTTGGAGAGTGTGTTCCACAATTTAAACTGGGATGAAGTTGATATTAAAATTAATGGCGAATATCTTCATCATTTACGGTTCGCTGATGATATAATCCTGTTTGCTTCAAATGCGGAAGATCTACAAACCAGAATGGAAGAACTGAATAATCAGAGTTCGAAAATAGGCCTTAAAATGAATTTAAGTAAAACAAAGGTCATATACAATCAACATGCTGCAAAAAGGGAAATAAAGATTAACGGAGAGACAATAGGCATAGTTGATGAGTATGTTTACCTAGGCCAGCTCAAAACATCGAATGCCATGTTGACTCATGAAATAAATAGAAGATGTGAAATGGCGTGGAGTTCGTTTGGATGACTACACTTTATTTTCAAAAGCAAACTACCAATGTGTCTGAAGCGTAAAGTTTATAATCAGTGTGTCTTACCTGTGATGATATACGGCTATGAAACTTGGACATTGAATGCGCAAACGACCCAAAGATTGAGAGTCATACAAAGAACAAGGGAGAGATGCATGCTAGGAATAACCAGGAAGACAAGTGAATGGATTCGCGCACAAACAAAGGTAGAGGATGTAATCTGGACTGCGCTGCGAAGAAGCTGAAGTGGAAATGGGCTGGTCACATAGCTAGACAAACAGATGGAAGTTGGACGACAAATGTACTACATTGGATTCCTAGAGAGAAGAAGCGACCGAGACGACGTCCGCATGCAAGATGGGTAGATGAAATCAAGCGTTTTTTCAGGAGCTACATGGATGAGGATAGCAGCAGACCGAGATATGTGGAAAGAAAGGAGGGAGGCCTTCATCCAGCAGTGGGTAGAAAACGGCTGAACATGATGATGATGATGTAAAAGATTAACTCGAACTGTTTTTGTCCGTCAATGTCACTTGCATGCCTTGGTTTCTGCAGTCGACATACAAGATTTACTGCTTTCCCCGTCCCCGCTGCTTCCCCGCTAAATTGAGGACAAGTCTGATTTTGACCAATGAGAGTTGGCCTCAACTTAGCGCTGACTGAAAGTTTAGCGGTCGATTGTAGAACTGACACTAAGCTGTATTCGCCAGGTCATAAACATAAATAGATATATTGGGTACTACTACGAGTGTGATTTGCAAAGGCGACAACGCTTACGCCGAGATTTGACGTTACTTGTGACGATGCCGCTGTAGCTCCGAAACTAAGCAATTTCGGAATTTCTTCAAAGGAACTTTTTTCTTGGTTTGTTACCTCCCGAAGTTTGCACCATTATTTCAGGGACACTATCTAAGGTATGCTATGCTGCGATTTACTGCACACATCGAACAGTAAAAACTTCTACCTTTGTTCTGAAAACAAATCTCATATCACTAAAGACCTGCACAAAGAGATTAACCAACATAGTTGCAGTGTTCGGTTTGTAGCGGGGGATGGTTGGGATTTTCCCCCCTCTCTGCAAAAATCTTCATGGCTGTTTACCGGTATATACCTCCAGCCTTAGATATGGAGGATACAAAAATACGGTATTCTACATGTCTTACTAATTCTTCCCCCTCTGTGGATATTGCACAAATCGAACACTGCATAGTTGCATCAGATACTTCTCAAAAGTTCCTCGTGGATTTCTGTACGAGTTTAATCGTTTTATGGTTTATCTCTTTTAAACTCTAGTTTTAGATCCATTTGTTCCACTGATTGGTCTTGGGATTTATTTTCTTTCTTAATTATTTTGTTTATTTTGGAGTGTTTTAACTTTTTGAAATTGAGGTTTACTATTGGTCTCTCCGTTTCTTTAATGGTGTCCATCTTCTCTGAATTCTGTAATAGCATCCTTCAATTGATAAACTGGATAATTTACATCTCCTGATTTTTGTCTTCTGTCTCGTGGCTGCTCATAGAATTTTGTCCTTAAAACGACCGATTGCATGTTTGTCAATGCCCGTTCCATCTTTTTTTGCTTATGTATTTTGGCATATTGTTAGCTACATTGGTTTCTTTCTGGATTAATAGTTGTGCATCGTCAATTGTTTTACGTAAAAGCTGCTTGCGTTAGGTATTGCTTCAATTTCTTCGGTTTCTTATGTGCGATGAGCGGTAGGCCTTGTGGCATCTCCACCCACCAGTTCTCTTTGTCATATTCTGTCTTGATTTCATCCCAGAATTTCTGGATTAGTTTCATCAGTTTATCGTTATAGTTCGGGTAGTATTCTACAGGAAATTTAGCTCTGTTATCTCATTTTGTTCTTTTGGCCTTTTAGCCGACTGGTTCCAAACGTTCTTTGAATACTGTTTGAACTATTTCGTTCTTGTATCCCCTAGCAACAAATGCTTCTCACATTTCTTTTAGTTTCTGTTCATTGTCTATTATTCTTTTCAGACGTAATCCCTGCCTTTTAATCAGTGAGTTTTTAGGACAGTTGGATGTGCTGTGTATTCTTGTTAAAATTCGTGTCTTGTGGTAGGTTCGTAATATACTTGAGTGTCCAGATGTCAGTTTGGTCTTTTCCTTAATGTATCATAGTTTAGCTCAAGTGAACTCAAGTCCTCGTGTATTCTTGTGTAAATTGTCTATGTAGGTTGTTGTTCTTCCGTCCCAGGAAACATTCCTACATCATAAAAATTCTATGTGGTGTAGTAAAAAGTAATCCATTATTTTGCCAATAGATTGCTTCAGTGATCTGTATCTCGCGTTGTATAAGTCCGATCAGGTTCAACGAGATGGCGTTCAAACGATGAGATTGCGTACTACAAACACTGTTCAGATAGTTGTGATGAGTTGACTCAGTGTTGTGTGAGCGCGCGTCAAAATGGACACTAGCAAAGAGAAAATACGCTATATTTTACAGTTTTTCTTCGATAAAGGCGAAAACGCAAGCCAGGCGGCTGCAAATGTGAATAGTGTTTATGGTCCTGATACTGTAACAGCCAATCACGCGCAATTTTGGTTTCGTCGATTCCGTGCCGGTAATTTTGACGTCAAAGATGTACCACGCACTGGAAGGCCAAGTGTCGAAAATGTCGATAAAATCATGGACATTGTCGCGTCCGACCGTCATGTAAGCACTGTTTCGATTGCCCAAGAGCTAAACATTGCACAAAAAACCGTGTGGAACCATTTGCATAAGGCTGGATACACAAAGACGCTTGATGTATGGGTGCCACACGAGTTAACGCAAAAAAACCTCATGGACCGAATTTCCATCTGCGAATCGCTGCTGAATCGCAACCAAAGCGAACCATTTCTGAAGCGGTTGGTGACTGGTGATGAAAAGTGGATCACTTACGATAACGTCACGCGAAAACGGTCGTGGTCGAAGCGCGGTGCGCCGGCGCAAACGGTGACCAAGACAGGATTGACGGCCAGGAAGGTTTTGCTGTGTGTTTGGTGGGATTGGCAGGGAATTATCTACTATGAGCTGCTCCCCTACGGCCAAACCCTTAACTCGGAACTATACTGTCAACAATTGGACCGTCTGAAGGCAGCAATCGCCCAGCTTTGGCCAATAGGAGAGGCATTGTGTTCCACCAGGACAACGCCAGGCCACACACATCAATAGTGACTCGCCGGGAGCTTGGTTGGGAGGTTCTTATGCATCCACCTTATAGTCCGGATCTAGCACCGAGTGATTACCATCTGTTCCTGTCCATGGCGAACACGTTTGCTGGTGAAAAATTCGCTTCAAGAGAGGCTTGTGAAAATCAACTGTCTCAATTTTTGCCAATAGGGACAAGGGCTTCTATGAGAGAGGCATCATGATATTACCTTCCAAATGGCAACACGTTATCGAACAAAACGGCGCATATGTGACCTAAATCGGATCATTCTAACTATGGAAGTCAAGCCTTCAATGTCATGCAAAAATAATGGATTACTTTTTACTACACCAGATATATTCAAGTATAAGTTTCACAGGGCCTTGATCAGTCAATGCTAGCTGTGCATTGTATATATGTTGTTATATATGTGCCTATGTTGTTAGCATAGGCTACAGAAACAGATACTCCAGTATCTTTTGAAAGAACATCTTGTTGCCAAAACTAATGGAATTATTATACATTGGAATTTCCAGATCCCTCTTCAGTAGTACTGAGTACTTCAGTGGTAGCTCCAACGATTCCTCCATACAGCCTGCATTCGTACCTAGAACTGTAGTAATTTGAAACTCGTTCTCTAAGATTTTTTGTATTTGTAGCATGAGATTAATTTTTTTAACTTTTCTAATGTTCTGCAGAAAATCAGAAGTGTCTTTAAGCCATTCAGGTAGAATCGTAGTGCTCCAAGTGAGGGAACATCGTTCCCTTACTTTTTAATTTTGGATTTAGCCTTCTTCTACGTTTTAATTATTGCGATCTCATTGCCTTTACTTTCATCAATCAATCGCCGCCAGTAGGTCTAAGCCTTCCCTTCCCTTTTCTAACCTGCAAACGTACCTTTACTATTTCTTACCCACTTCGAGCATGTAGAGTAAGTAACAATTTCATGATAAAAATGTGTTGCGTGGCAAAACCATGGGTCTTCCCGCCGGTAGACCAGTCTCCAGTCGCGGTTGTTTGTGAATCTTTGGTAGGAGGTAGAACCTCGCCAGCTTTTCATTAGAGTAGATTAATCCACCTCTGTCTACAAGTACTTCAGTGTCTGCAAGTTCATTTTCAAAACAGGTTAGTTTTTTTTCTATCATTTTGGTGTATCTCTCTGAAGGAGGTCCTATCTTCCAGTTATAGCAGTACTTCTTTTACATAGTCCAATTTTTCTAGGATGACTAGTCCGCCTGATTTGCTCGTGGGCGTGATGATAATGTATTTTTTTTTTATTTTAATGTGTTTATTGTAGAGATGGCCACATTTTTTCGAAAACGAAAAAGACGATGCGATTTTTTTTTCGAAAAACGAAACATTTGTCGAAAAACGAAAAAAATCGAAAGAAGAAAAATGAAACATTTCGAAGACGAAAATTAAAAAAAAAAAATACAGGAAAAACTAGAAATTGTCGAAAGACGAAAAAGGAAAAGAACTTTCGGCGAAAAAAAACCCACGAATAAAATATTTATTTTAATGCAGTTAATGTAACTCATGGTACTTTGATATAACTAATGTTTCTATGTAGCTATAGATATAAAAAAATAGCTCTAGTTCTATGTAGACTGATGCTGAATGTCAGCAGATTTTGCTTATTTAACAGTCAGTCGCAGTAGCCGCATTGGGTATTAATTAATGTTCCAGTTTTTTTTCTTATACACGTGCTGTTTATGAGAAATATGAAAGAAGGATTGAACTTAGGGAAAGTCCCGAAATGCGTTCAATATGTACGTACATTGGTTACGGATTAAAAGAATTCGGCTATTCTCCGAAATCTGTTTGTCTCAATGTGATTGTGAACTCGGTTTCGTGAAACCTACATCGTTCTCATTTACCGCTGACCATGGGCAAGTCAAACATATTGGAACACTTTACTCGCGACAAGGGCAGTTCAAAGAGCAGTTACTGCGACATATTAATCCACAACAGAGGCACAACGACTGGTTTGTGGTATCACTTAAGAGCACGCCACATAGGTGTTATCCCGAGTACATCCCGACAGCAAGTATTAAAAGATGATATTGAAGAAAATCCACATATAGTGCAGCCAAAGAAACAAAGCTAAGAGATAAAATGTTACAGCTTGCAATAGATGTATCCCTGGAAGAATGTTTTTTTTTTTTTCTAGAACTTATGAAATTATTTCGTAAACTCCAATTTTATTTTTACATTAACTATTCACGAGCATAGCGAAGATCTAATCGAGACGTTTGGCATTTGTGTTGTCTCTCTCTCTCTCTCTCGCGCGCGCGCGCGAGTCGCGATAACTGCTGAATGCGTGAACCTATTCGAATGAAACTTCCTCAGATAGTTTATTGGTTTAAATGACATATCATGCTCGTTGGGGAAGAAAATCCGACCAATGGGCAGGGGGTGAAACCTTAAATAGCAAAAATGTAGAAAAATGAAGAAAACAACAATGAAAAACGAATTTAATGGACTCTTTTCTGTTACAAGAGCTTTATAAATGTGCAAACATACTTCGGAGATTTCGGGCTATTGGTTCCGAGGGAGTGGGGGTAAATTGGGCACGGGTGTAGCCAGAAAATGAAAAAGGGGGTGTTTTAAAAGTGCATACTGGCGAATCCAAATGAAAGTTTGACAGGTTTATCGCGAGGTCTACTGTTCGAAGAACCTTAAGGTTAATGTAAAGCGACTATGTTCTTGTTAATGCATTTTGCAGGAATCAGTATGTACATGGTGGAATAGCAATTTTTATTAGAAATGAGTTATCACTGAAGTGTAATAAGCTAAATTTTGAACATCTATGTACTGAGCTTGATTTTGAAGCCACATGTATTGTTATTAATAGCCTCAAGCTAATTATTGTATCTCTATACAGAACCACAAACGGTAGTGCTATAGTTTTCCTTGATAGATTTGAGGAATTGTTAATTCTTTTAAATAGACCGAGTTTGAGAAATTATAAGATAGTTATAGGCAGCGACCTAAACTCTGAATTTGATATGACATTAAAAAAGAATATCGTAAATGAATTGAAAAATATTTTAAGACAATTTAACTACAGTATTACAAATACGAAGCCAACAAGAGGTCTAGCTTGCCTTGACAACATGTTTATAAATTTTAGTCTACGTCATACTCCCTGTGATGTATCTATTTTTCCATTTTCGGATCATGATTGTGTATGGATTAAATTGGAAAACTTACTATTAAATAACGTGGGTGACTCAGTGGCTTCCGAATATAAAATTGCTGTATCGAGACCAATCACTGAAGAAAAGATATTGTTTTTTAAAAATTCCCTCAGTAATGTGAATTGGCGTGAAGTACTACTTAATTGTGAGGATTCCGATGCACTCTTCGAACAATTTTTGAATGTGTTTCTTTACAATTTTGAAATTTCTTTTCCACAAAGAACTTGTAAAATCAATAATAACCCGTTTAAGAAATGGTACAAAGGAAATAAGTCCAACTGGTATACTCCCGAACTATGCTCAATGAAGTGTAAAGTTATGCTGTATTTAAACTTATACCGTAGAGATAAAAGTGAAGCGGCTAGATCAGTTTATATGCATGCTAGGAAAATGTATAAGGTAGCTATCAACGAGGCAAAAAAGAAATATAATTCAGCGGAAATTGACTCATCTGATAATAAATGTAAGAAAGCCTGGAATATAATTAATTCTGTAGCTAAAAGTAATGTAAAGGACTTTGTTTACCCCCACCCCGAAGACTTTAATAACTTCTTCGTGAACTCCGTAGAAGAACTACATAATAATATTGTAAAACCCAACTTAATGGCTGACAACCTAATAGAGAAGAGTATAAACCGTATTGAAGGTAATTTTGAATTTAGGAATATATCTCCTCTAGAAGTTTTGAACATTGTACAAAAATTTAAGCCGGCAAAAGTGGTGATGTATATGGTTTATCGAGCATTTTAATTAAGAATATGATTGATTGTATTGCTTTGCCGCTTACCTATTGCATTAACAAATGTTTAACAGAGGGAGTTTTCCCTGATTCTTTGAAAGTAGCACGAGTTGTACCTGTATATAAAAAGGGTCCTGAAAATTGTCCATCAAGCTATCGTCCCATCTCTCTGGTCCCAGTTTTCGCAAACATTTTTGAAACAGTGATCCATTTGCAGGTTCAGCAAAATGTATCTAGTTCAGCAAAATGTATTTAGTGCTTCACAGTTTGGCTTTATTAAAGGTAGGTCAACTGTTGGTGCTATAGATTTATTAATCAAGAAAATTCTGAAAGCTTTTGAAAATAAAGAATTCGTTCAGGCCACATTTTGCGATTTAAGCAAAGCCTTCGATTGTGTTGAGCACACAATTCTTTTACATAAGTTGGCGTACTACGGGATCCGCGGGATTAGCTATAGACTATTAGAGTCCTACTTAGATAACCGTAAGCAAAGTGTTTCTGTAAATAAAACTAAATCTGGTACTGCAAGTTAAGTATGGAGTACCGCAAGGTTCAGTCCTTGGACCTCTTTTATTTGTCGTAATGATTAATGATTTACCTTCCTTCTTATCTGCTCAGTCAATCTTGTATGCTGATGATACGACTTTCCTGACTACTTGTGCTGATCTAAGTTCACTTCAATCCATAACTGAAAATACATGGGCAGAAACTGCGATTTGGTTCAAGGCTAATGGACTTGCTCTTAACGAAAATAAAACTCAACGTATGACTTTTAGTCCAAAAGATGTATCTCTTGAAAATAGCTCAACCTGTGTAAAGTTTCTGGGTGTAATTCTTAACAATAAGCTATCATGGCAACCACATATTGATTATTTCTGTAGTAGGCTGTCAAGGGTAACATATCTGTTAAGACAATTGAAAAATCATGTTCCTCAGGAATATGTCAGATTTTTCTTTCAGAGTATAATTAAGTATGGTATCTTATTTTGGGGAAACAGTTGTCATGCAAACAATATCCTTCTAATACAGAAAAAAGTAATCAGAATTATCGCAGACTCACACAGGTTAGCCCACTGTAGACTCCTGTTAATCTAAAGATTATGACAGTGGTTAACCTACACCCTCCATTCCGAAAGAAACCGAACTTTTGAAAACAAATAGTACCACTAGTGCCATCTGTTGTAATATTTTACCGGTAGATGGCGTAGTCCCTCATTGACAACTGGTATAAATGTCATGACATTTGGATGCACGGCAACAAAGTTATTGCGTTTCAACTGTCAGTGTGTTGTGTACATCGGTCGGAAAATGAGTTTCAAACAACGAGCTGCAATTGAGTTTTGTGTTAAACTGGGTAAACCTTTTACTGAAACACACCAAATGCTACAAAATGCATATGGTGATGAGTGTCTATCCCGTACGCAAGTTTACGAGTGGTTCAGGCGATTCAAATCGGGTAGAGAGACGCTGGATGATGACGAAAGATCAGGCCGTCCCAGAACCGGATTATCGGAAGAAAACCTCGAAAAAGTGCGTGAATTCATCAAACATAACAAAAAAGCGTCGGTGAAAGTTATTGAAATGGAATTAGGCATTCCTCAAACAACCGCATACCGCATTTTGACCGAAGTTTTGGGCCTTAAGAAGGTTAATTCGCGGTTTGTACCACACAAACTCACCGAAGACCAAAAAGTTGATCGAATTGCGCATTGCAAAGACATTGTTAAAAGTGCTCGGCAGGATCGAAACTTCTTGAAATCGATTGTAACTGGTGACGAGACGTGGTGTTTTGAATATGAGCCCGAAACAAAGCGTCAAAGTGCTAAATGGAGAGCGCCGGATGAAGGACCACCCAAAAAAAGTCGCTTGGTGAAGTCAAAAGTTAAGGTGATGCTGATTTGTTTTTACGATTCAAAAGGAATTATCCACAAAGAATTTGTTCAGCCCGGCCAGACAGTCACTGGAGAGTTTTACTTGGGCATCATGAAGCGTTTGCTGGCAAGAATTCGTCGTATTCGGCCCGAATATCGAGAAATCGGCAGTTGGACTCTTTTGGACGATAATGCACCATCACATCGTTCGCGACTTGTAACTGAATTTTTGGTCAAAAATCACATTATTCGTTTGCATCATCCGCCCTATTCACCAGATCTCGCTCCGTGCGATTTCTATCTGTTCCCGAAACTGCATTTGGCGATGAAAGGAAAGTGGCACGCATCGATTGAAGCCATTGAGAAGGCGACGACCGCCGTCCTAAAGACCATTCCAATAAAGAACATGGAGAAGTCGTTTGACAACTTGTTGGAGCGTGCAAATATGTGTATCGATGCAGAAGGGGAATACATTGATTAATAAAAATGATTTGTTCCAAAATGTACATTGTTTTTTTAAAACGTTCGGTTTCTTTTGGAATGGAGGGTGTATACATCTATACAGTACTCCAACAGGTAAAAAGTAATCTACAAAACGTACAGCTCAGAAAAGATATACATTCGTACAACACTAGGAACAATAAACATATCAATGTACCATTTCAAAGACTGTCCAAATCTTTAAATAGCTATGAGATATTAGGAATAAAAATGTATAATAAGCTGCCTCCAACAGTAAGAAACGAACATATGAATAGATTTAAGAGAAAATTGTCCAATTGGTTAGTTGCAACACCCTTTTACTCATTAGAGGAATTTTTTGACTGTTCCATAGAAATATAACATATTCTCCTTTTTAATTATACATATTGTTTGTAAAATTATATAACCCTACTATAAATATATACATATAAGCAATTAGGCTATTATATACCTATAACTGTTAAATATATAAGTGAATATTGTATTTGTTGCTGCTGTTGTATTATCAATTTTGTTATATTTTTAACTAGAATGGCTATTGTAATTGTCATAAATTGTTATCTGTATCTTATGCTACAAACTTGACGTTGTCCATTGCTGTGAATAGCTTAACGACAATAAAAATTTATTATTATTATTATTAACGATCTCCAACAAAAGATGGCAGCACTACCTCCATATACGTCTAATGTATTTTTATCGTTGCATGAAATTTCAATGCTGCTTTCCACAAATTCAAGCCTAGAGAGTTCTAACTTTGAGGGAACAAAGTTAATAACCAATTCAAGAGTTCTATAAATGCCGATTTTTTATTTTCGTTTTTCTTCGTTGTTGAAATCGCTTGATTGTTGTGAATATCAAAACGTATAACAATGAAGTTCTTTCAACAACAAAAAATCAGTATTGATCGAGTTCTTGAATTGGTTATGAACTTTCTTTCCTGAAAGTTAGAATTCTCTAGACTTGAATTTGTAGCAGCAGCACTGAAATTTCGTGCAACGACAAAATATATTAGACACATGCGGAGGTAATGCTGTCATCTTTTGTTGGAGATCGTTGCTTTACATTAACTTTAATACTAGTAATTGAACGAGCGAAGTGAGGCTCGGCATTTGTGTTGTATGTGTGTTTCACGATAACTGCGGAAAGCGTGAACCGACTCGGATGACACTTTCACAGATTGTTTATTGGTTCAAAAACTTGATTTGGTAAACATTATTTTTATATGAGCCACTCAAGTAACTTTGGACTTCAGCCCGGCACAATTCGCCTTTAGCTGTTAAAATCCATACCCATGCCCCTGCCGGAACTCGAACTATGGCCTACCGCCGCAGACCGCTCGGCCACCCGGCCGGCTATTGGTTCAAATTACAGGTCAAGTTCGTTTGGAAACAAAATCGGACAAAGCGGAGAGTATGAAACCCCCTAAACGTGCTAATGTAGAAAAAAACAAGAAAACTATTATTATATACCAGATGTGTAAATATGAATCCGGAATTTGTGCATAGGCGCTGTCACTGTGGTTACCGTAAAACTGCGTCCTTGGCGCCACTTGCTTGTTTTGACTGCTGATAACGATTTGCAACTCACAACCAGACAAGCTTCATGTCATAGTGTAGTGTTTAATAGCGTTGAATATGGCGCAATTTGTACCTACAAACTATGATGTGCGGACAGCATTGATTTTTTGTTACCATTTGAAGAAAACTGCTGCAAAATCGCATCGCATGCTTATCGAAGCTTACGGTGATCACGCTCTTGGTAAGTCACAGTGCTATGAGTGGTTAAAAAAAATAAAAGTGTCGATTTTGACATGACAAACGAAGAACGTGGAAGACCACCGGAAAAAGTTTGCAGACAGTGAATTGCAAGCATTGTTGGATGAGGATGACGCTCAAACGCAACAATAACTCGCGGATCAATTAAATGTGACACGAGAAGCAGTTTCCATACGTTTAAAAGCCATGGGCAAGTTTAGAAGGTGGGAAAATGAGTTCCACATGCATTGACTGAACGACAGCAGGAAAACCAAAAAACTTCTTGCGAAATTCTGCTCGCCAGGTACAAAAGGAAATCATTTCTCCATCGGGTTGTGACTGGTGACGAAAAGTGGATCTATTTCGAGAATCCTAAGCGTTAAAGATCATGGGTAACTCCAGGAGAACCAAATCGCTATGGACGGAAGACAATGCTTTGTGTTTGGTGGGATCAGAAGGGAGTGATCTATTATGAACTGCTGGAACCTGGCGAAACCGTTAATACCCAACGTTACCGACAACAAATGATTCGATTTGCATCAAGCTTTGCTTGAAAAGCGACCAGAATATGACCAAAGACAACTAAAAGTGATTGTGCTTCACGATAATGCACCCTCCCACACAGCAAAACCGGTCAAGGAAACGATCGTGACGTTTGGCTGGGAAATCCTTCCACATGCGGCTTACTCACCAGACTTGGTGCCTTCCGATTTTCACTTATTTGCATCAATCACTTGCTGACCAGCGCTTCACATCTTACGAGAATGTACGAAAATGACTTGATGACTGGTTTGCAGCACAAGAGGCACAGTTTTTGGTCTGGCATCCACACGTTGCCGGAACGGTGGCAGAAATGTATCGCTAGCGATGGCCAATACTTCGAATAAAATAGTTCTTAGCATTGTTATCCAATCACTGTATCTTTTCTGTACATAAATTCCGGTTTCATATTTACGCATCTGGAAAAACGAATTTAATGGACTGTTTTCTGTTGTAACTTATAAGAGCTTTATAATAGGGATGGCCAGAATTTATCGAAAAAAGAATTTTTCGAAAACGAGAAACACGATGCGAATTTTTTTCAAAAAACGATTTTTTTTTCGAAAAACGAAGAACGAAATTTTTTCTGAAAAGAATTTTTTTTTCGAAAAACGAAAATCTCTACTTTCGAAAATCGAAAAACACTTTTTTTCGAAAATGGCCATCACTAGTTTATTGTACGTCTCTTTTGTGGGCTGAGATTTTGTTTTGTCTTTCTTTTAAGAAGTTCTATCATCTCCTGTAGATGATCAGTATGCTCTTGTAAGCAATGAAGGGATATGTCTGGTTCCATATCACTTCCTTTTGATTATGGGATGGCCATTTTTTGTTTCACTAAATTTGTTTTATTTTACATAGTGCCATCTGGTAATGCCTGTCCAGGTGCTATTGAAATGTTTCACGGCCTGTATGAGGGCCAAACTGTTTGATTTAGCTGTTGGGCAGAACTCGTGTCCCTTCTATCTCGTGTATAGTGAAATTCGTTTTTGTCAGCTTATATGTGAGGGATTCATGCATTTAGATTTTTTTTTTTTTTGTCAACGGCGTACTTATTTTCCTTATGCAGCGTGTGGGATTTGTTTGAAATATAGTGTTAATTTATTGTAAAGTTTTGTTTGGGTGAAAGACAGTTTTTGTTTTTCAGAATGTTTTGTTAGTCCTGTAAAGAACTGGTGGTTCTTGCATTTTGCAGTTTTATTTCCGGTGGTTTTTCGAGATTTCCAACAGCCCTTCTATGATGTCCCTCCTTGATAGTCTAGGTGGCGGTGCCTGCTTGTTCCTCTGGATTGGTCTTTGACGTTTGGGAATAGGCGTTTTGTTTCTTGGAGTCATGTTGGTTTCTAACTTCTTCTAGAAATCCAGCGCGACAATCACGGTGCGTTGGACCACCTCCTTCATGGCCTCTGAACCAAAGCGGACTTTACATTCTTCCAAGGTGAATTCCCACTCTTCTTCCAACTTTGGTACTAATTGTTCATAGTGGTTGGTGACCTTCTTGTTGATAGTAAAATCCGATATCCGCAGAATACCTGTGATGTTCTCTTCGAAATTGGCTGGTGCTTTGGTAAACTCAACCAAATTCATGTCAGGTTTCTGGAGTCTTATACCAGTAGTATATTACATTCCTATTTTGTACTTTACTCACTTTACATTACAGTTCTTCCTGTGTGTTGATCAATACTGCAATTTAACTTCTTCTCCAATAGAGTTTTGAAAACACCTGCAAGTGCAACGTCCTCCATACCTATAGCCAAGAAGAAACATACTAAACAGTCTGGGAAATGCCGAAAACAGGACATAGTGGGCAAGAAACCATGTGGTCCTTTGACCCACATGATACTTGGTTTATTCTCCATATCCACTACTTCTGTTATATGGCGTTGGGCGTACCTCAAATGCAGTTTGTTTCTTTACATCGGTTGTGTTCAATGCAGAATGTGATCCAAAATCGGGGGTGGTTTGAAGTCAATGCAAGGACACACACATTATATCATTTGCCCTCATATTAACCCTTGATTTTTCGTCATATTTTACATTGTACGCATCTGAAACTAACAATATTTGGAGTGCAAGGTAATAGCGATTCCCATATTACAACCCTCTCCTATATTACCACTTTTCCTCTATATACATACGAGATACATACATTGGAGGTTGATTCACTACATTCGTCAATGAGACAACAGATGTTGGGGATATCCTTAAATTGGAGAATCTGTGAGCATGTGTGAATTGAAGGTGCCCGGTTCCCGTCAATTCAATAAGGCCAGCCAACAGTCATTCGAATAGTAGAGGACCCAATAGACCAGCCAGTCCTGGGATAGCTTTCTCTGGAATTGAGCAGTCACTCGTGCGAGGTATACCGCCGTCTCTATTATAACTGTTATGCCAGTACTTGCGCTTTTCTAGCAAAGGTGGGGCGCTAGAATTTTCATATCATTTAATGCGATTTGAATAAAGAACCTAGACCAAGTGTCTTTAACGATATTCCGTTGATTAATCATAATCATTTTCACATGATATGCCCAGTTTATTGTGTATCCAAATTTCTACACTTTCATCAAACTTTTTCTCCTGGTCCTCTCTCTCTGTGTGTGTGTGTGTGGGGGGGGGGGGGGGGGGGAGAGAGAGAGATAATTGCTTACTCCAAAAAGGTTTCTCGACTCTTCATGAAAGGCCAGGGTTTAGTTTTCCTTGGGGGTATACCTTAAAATTTAGGGGGGTATAGGGAAATCCCTATGTCCATGAATGATGTGATACCCTTTTCTGTATGACGTAATTCGTGTTATTCCGAAGGAGAGATTCTTGCGAAGATTTCAAAATTGGAGCTTTGGGAAGGAAGGTAAACGCACATTTTCAAATGTTCCATTATTTTTGGTGCAGATTATTTCCTTATGTAAACAAATAATTCTCGAAAGATAAGAAATATTTTCTGTAAAACTTCTATAAAAAAAAAGTTCTAAAAGAAGAAAGTAACCATGGACATAGCTTATTTGTCGAGGACCGTCACTACCTGAGACTAGGTGAATGAACACAAGTGAGGTGTGTTGTAGGCAAATCAATCAGCCTCCAACTGACCGTACGACCGCAGTTAACCGTGCCTGCGGCATTCTCCATTCAAAACAACCTTCATTGATAGTTAGGAAAGAAAAAGAAAACAACTTTCGGCTGCTAAATGTGTGCGTGTCAACGAGAAAAAAAAAGACCCTTCCAAGAGAAGAGGACAAGCTAATAAAATGCTTGCTTAAGGGACAAACAATTCAATAATGCTTTCGAGTCCGGAGGATTGGTGTCGCCAACCTGTAACAACATGCAAGCCAATTAGTACGATACAAAGTGATCCTGTGCGTATGAGTCTGTCCATGACACGAGAGTTTAAACTTTGGTGAAAATGGTTGTAAAATATTCAAATGATAACAATTGTTCATAACAGTTTTTTTTATGCGAATAATTTTTGAAGTTACAAAATGCAGATGATAGTAAACGCAAAGATATTAGCTTTTTTTTTTTGACGAAATTATAAATTTAAAGGTAATGTGAAGCAATGGGTGAGGTGACCTTTGTGAACGTCAGTTCTAAATAGCTCCGAATTGAAGGTGGAATGCAAGTAGAATTAAGTACTGAAGATAGAATCCAAAAATTATACCACTACGTCGCAATAACACTTGAATTTTAGAAAACAAAGACTCCAAAGGCATTTAAACCTGACCCTTCAACAAAACTAACAAGCAAAAATAAACCAAAACCGATCATCCACTCAGACATACAAAAGATTGCTATTTAAGAATTCCTTAGGTGAGATGACGATCATAAACCAATTAAGTGGAAACCAATCCCCCAATTCTCACTACACTTAGAATTTAAAATTTCTTCAACCTTCCAACAAGAATGCTTTTTTGAAGTAAAAGATACTTAAGTGAAGAATCTGTTATTTCAATCGGGATCAACATTGGCCAGAACCGAAACAGTACAATACTGCTATATGAGAAGTACATTTTTGGCAGAAAAGCAAAGTATTTATCTTTAAGATGAGTTCATACCAAGCTTCCATACACAAACTAGGAAACAAAGTTATGTTCTCACAGACTCTAAGCTGGAGAAATATAAGAGGCAGAAAACCTTCAAGACAAAATCCCCTTCCCCTTTTATAGATTATTAGGAGATAGATAACAAAAATAGATTAAATCAGAAATTTATTATTACTGAAAGTAGATCTTCACAAGCAGTTGTCACCCCCCTGGAATTTTGTTTGAAACTTTTCATTTCAAAATTCGCACGATAAAAAAACGTTATGTGCGTCATGCACTGCGATTAAACAGATTCGATTTACTTATATGTCAATGAGTAGTCAAAACTTAAAAAAATAGTTTCATTCCTAACAACTATTCGCATGGAAAAATACCCCCACTTTATTTTCCGTGTTTTAATGTAAGCCAATAAAGAAATAGATATGGTGAATGTGAATAATTCACCTCAGTTTATTTCTGTTTCATTTTAAATCGGTCCTCGAAGGTTACATATTTGAGTGTCTTCCCATTCCATCGCTTTTCGATAAGTGGGCGTGGTTTGTCCCGATCCATCGCTCCTGATAATGAAAGTGATTTGTCCGTGTTAGGAGTTCCCGATCCATAGCTTCCGAAAGTAAGGAAATGGACACACAATATATAGGTAAATTTCTCAATAAACAGCTGCCAAGCACATAAAATAAATAAAACAAGCAAATAAAGATGTACGTATTAAAGAGGTAAATAGACAACGGAGCATTTGACAAATAATAAACAAAACAACGAAATAAATAAATAGATAAACAGTAAGTACACAATAAATATTTTTAAAAAATGTTTCTGCTGTCAGGAAAATAATCTCCATCCTACTGTACGATGACGTGCAATACGCCTAGAAGTTTGCAGTGGACGAGACAAGTATTCGATTTGTAGCGGGGGATGGTTGGGATTATTCCCCTCTCGGCAAAGATTTTCGTTGGAACTTTTTACTGAAATATAACTCTAACCTGGGATATAGACGATCCCAAAATATCGTATACTACATATCTCACTAATTCTTCCCCCTCTCTGGAAATTGCACAAATCGAACACTGGACGAGACTGTTATAGTACATTTTTGGGATGACATTTTGCAAGATTCCGGTTTAATCTATTGTGCCATATTTGTGGTTCTGTGCTTCTATCTATAACAATTCCACACGTCATTATCAAATCACTGTTGCACAAAGTAGTCATAAAACTTTTGCAGTAATTCTATATCCGGTGAGGTTTTCATTATTTTTAACCAGCCATCTTCGACATCCGAAGGTGGCAAGAAAGCCAAAGCTGCAGTCATCCTTACGTGTTGCCTTACCTCCTCATTATCTCT
Source organism: Lepisma saccharinum (assembly GCA_022664845.1). NCBI lineage: Eukaryota > Metazoa > Arthropoda > Insecta > Zygentoma > Lepismatidae > Lepisma > Lepisma saccharinum. The sequence continues at coordinate 10,249 of JAGDQP010006478.1, read as the reverse complement.
GTACAATGTTATCATTCCGAGTTCCTGCACTTTTCTCCACAAGCACTGATTAAAGTGAAAGTTGCAACCTTGCAATTTACACGCAGGGAACATCTCTCGAATAGCTGTTATCATTGCACTTTCAAACTTTAGGTTCCCACGCAGGCAAAAAGCTTTGTAAATTTTATTTTTTATGGACCATTTTTAGGAACTTTGACTTCGCCCCGTCACTGCTATGAATGAAATGCTAGTTATTATAAAATTCACATCCCGGACCCGAACCTTCCCGACCTTCGAGTCGTTGACTTAGCGGAGGCACCAACCCACACGGCTACCAGGTGGGCTCCAAAGCAGGCATTACCAATTATGTTAGGGAAAGAAAGTTTCATGCAACTGACTTTTTCTCTGTTTGGCATCAAGCAATATAATGCTGGTCTGAAAAAAAACAACTCAATCTCAGTATGTAGTGTATATAACTGATCAAAGTATTTCGGACATGTTTTAAATGTTCCATCACCCACTACAAGATTACTTTCATACAAGGCCGACGTGCCTAAATTGCTACCAAACCCAATAAATCTTTCATCTCTTTCAGAATACTCATCAAACTGAAGAAACTGTTATCCATCTGATGTCTTCAAGATGTTTCCTGGAAACTTGATGTCGTTCACTGAATTCACTGTCAACGGAACTCTTAAGGATTTTGCACGAGTCTATTCATGCTCGATTGCAAGCCTGATAGAGACGGCATGCTGGTGACAAGTTCCAGACCTCTGTCCTTTGCTTTTTCGAATCAAATATCTTCGTAGCTGATGAAAGTTTTTCCCTCGCCCTTATCCTGCAATTGTTTTTACACGTGTCAACTTCTGTGGCTGCAACATCGGAAATGCAAGAATGTGTTTTTCAAATAACCTGATTATTCAAATTGATAGTGACGCTGCCTTTGCACGGGTTTGACTTTCGATATTGATGTACAGATTGCTAATAACCAGACCCATTTTTCCACATGCTAAGAATTATTAAATATTTCAGCTTCTGGGGCGATGGATCGGAAACACCGGACCCGGAAAAACCAGTTTCATTATCAGAAGCGATGGATCGGGACAAACCACGCCTACATTTTGAGAAGCGATGGAAAGGGAGTACATCCATATTTGTAGCAAATAGTTTACAGAAAAGAAGACAAGCATAGCCTGTTTCGCTAATTTATTTTATTAATAATTTTCATTCGTCGGCCTCCATCTACATACTTTCTAGTTTGCACACCTGCGTTTGTGTTTAGTTTACCTCTGATATATTCTTCAAGCAAGTGCAGGTATTCATTAAAGAGCGAAATGTTTTCTCTTTTTTTCGACGAGAAAGTATTTTCATTAAAAAAATATTGGATTTCAATCGACAATAGTGGTTTTTAACGAAACACTATCGCTTTGGATAGAAAATGTTACTTTTTTGAGATCGAATTATGATGCTTAACGGATGTCATTTATTCTTCAAGATTGAATAAAGATTTATAATCCTTCAGTGTCGTTCATAATGTAGTGAACTAGTCAAATCAAGTTGGTTAGCCATTTTTTTACCGCAACGTGTGATGTTATGTTTAGTTAAAAATGACAACAGAGGACCTGATAACTTTTCTCAATGACAACAATATACCAGAAAACGTCAGGAGGAAGATATACACAATAAACATCTTTGAACATTGTTCTCAATATCTTATAAGTCGATAAAGAACATTTCGAAAGCGTCATCACGCAGTTATCCGACTAGTGCAGGCGTTAGAGCGTTGGCCGGGGTTTAATTAACACAGAGTATTTTTTTCTCTCTATTTATTAATAAAAACATTTATCTTGTTTGTGAATAAATGCTCCCTTTTGCTTCTGTCTTGCATTTCAACATTTTATTGTGTAGTTTTTATTTTCAAAGGATGAAAATTTCATTTCAAAACAATGAAAATTTCCGATGGACTACGACTGGAAATTCATACAAAGATATTACATTCCCATCGAAAAGAACTACCATAGAATCACATATTTTTTCGAGCAGAAATTACTAATCTTAACTCCTATGAAAATTCGCTGTAGGAGTGGCCTCTCTCTCCGCTTTCGAAAGATAAAATATTACACTCAATTCGAGCAGAATATCCGCTCTTCCGAACTTGGTGTGTAGGTTGAGATATTCATTCATCGGAAATAAATACACTGTATAAAATTTTAAGAAATATTCCTTTAAAAAACCTAGGCGACCTGGCTGACTGGAAATTTCCAGTAACTTGACTAATAAAAACAAAACAAAAAGGAGATTTAAAATCCAATTGGAAGTCCGGCGTCTTACAGACTGGATCACGCTGCCAATCATAAGAAAACAATAGAGTGTGTCAGACATGCGTTGCACGTACACCAAAACTATAAACAAAATTACTCCCACGACTTACTTCACTTTTTTTTATCACTTTTCTGTTTTTCAATTAGGGATCGGATTGATTACCCATTCACTGAGAATATTTGCCATATGTGCGAAAATAAGCGATCAAAATGGAGGCAGCAAACATTTGATTAGCATTGCATGTATGGATAAGATAAGAAAATGTTTTCTCTTTTTGCGCATGTGGGCAAATCCTACTGGAAATGAACACAGACATTCCAATAACGTAAAATAAATTATTCTGTGCTTTTTCAGGATACTTGGCGATAACTGTAAATACTGACCTCTCAGAAACAGAGGATATATCAAGGAATTTTTCCAAAATATTTAACAGTGTGTCTGACTGGTCTGATTCCTGGAAATGATTATAATGCCATTGCTTGAATGTTCACATAACACAGAAAACCTTTCCCTTTTGCTGTTTCCGCCCTCTTCAATCACTTTCAGTCTAGTTGCGAAGAATTTGTATAGTAATGTCTGTAACTTCTACATAATTTTCGTCTCTCTTATCTATTCCTAGTTCTTCGTCGGGGTAGTTCAATTCTGTTTAGATGTTTTAAAATATTTATGTAATTTCTGGTTACCCATTCTAATCAGGTCCATCAACCGCCAGTATTTGTTTTTCCCAAACTCAAGAATTCAAGTTTGATTTTCTTCGAGCTCTATTTTCAGTGGTTTCTTTCCTAAAAATATGGATATCATGTTGTATTTTCGTACATTCTTCCTTAAGGTTTTATTTATTTCTATGTACTCAATTCTTATGATATCTTCCCCCTTTTTCTTCATCAAAAGTTTTGTTTCTTCCGAGGTCTTACTCTCCTTTATCATGCCTACTATTTCTTATTATACTGTCTCTTATTATCTCAGTCAGTACATTATTTCTACAATTGATATCTTCTTAATCTTCTGTCTCTTCCCAGGCGCTGACTCTGTTGATTAGTTCTATATCGAATTTCTCTCTGTTTTCCTACTTCCTTACAATCTAATATGGTGGCTTTCCTCTCATATGCTTCTTCTATAATCTAGTGTTTATTTCAAACTCTAGAAATACACACAGACACACGCACACACGCGCACACACACACACACACACACACACACACACACACACACACATATAT
>JAGDQP010006477.1:21951-72122 GCA_022664845.1 Lepisma saccharinum | reverse complement strand
TAGATAGATATGTGTGTGTGTGTGTTGAAACCTTCAGGAGGCTATTTAATACAAAGTGAAACAAAACAAGAAAATTATTTTTGGGGGTCGCAGGGCAGAAGGCACGGTAAAAGGGGGTCGCGGCATGAAAAAGGTTGAGAAACGTTGTTATAGACAATAGTTTTGGGCCTCTTTCACGAGAAACACCCTGTATTAGGCATAGTAATAATGTACTTTTCAATGTTCGTGGTATGTTCTCTATACAATTCGTGTTTTTCATATTCACGAATTGTGGGTAGTCATTCGTCTTCCTTCCTTAAGTGCTCTCTTAATGCAAATATGTTGTCTTTTTTATTAAAATCTACTCTAATAATAGAACTTCCATTATTGACGTTAATGGGCTTGTAGATGGAATATTGACTGCAAATTGCATCCATTAAGTAGACGACGAATCACGTTGGAGAAAATCTTTTCGTACAATTCTTCGCTAAAGAAGTTTGATAAATCATTTGGTTTACTTCGTGAACTTATTGTAAGCAACTTGTATGAAGCTGTAATTATTACTACACAGCAGTGAACACCACTTTGAAATAGTTATTACTAGAGCAGATAATCAAATAACCGCCAAGAGGAAATTGAATGCTAGAAGAGAACTTGCTTTAGTATTGAATATGTTATAAAGGTAATAAAAGATCGTATTTATTATATTATTATTAGTTGAATACGATATGTTCTAAATTCTACAATAACTGCAATCAGTTCAACGATAGAAACATTTACAAATGTTATTAATTAAGTTGCATTATTTTACTGGTTGACCATACACACATAGTGTATGTATGTATGTACTTCGAGGTGTACTGGTTGACCATACATACATGTATGTATGTATGTCTCTCTCTCTCTCTCTCTCTCTCTCTCTCTCTCTCTAATCTTCCTTTCTTTCAGTTGGACATGAAGTCTTACTTCTTGCAGGTGGGGAATTTTGGAAGAAAATTTGAATATGTTTGAAACTGACAATGGATGAGAAAGGGTTTCACTTGAAAGAACGCGTACCTTTTGATTCTAGATCACGAAGTTTCTAGAAGTAAATGTCAAATATATTTAAATTATGTCTAAAAATGGTTCCAATACAAAGTTTCAGTTCTTGTAGGATATTTGTGTTTAAATCGAAAAATGTCTAGTTTATTTTAATATATGTTTGATTTTGATTTTGAATTTATTTATAGCCTTCAGATATCTATGACTCAGACCGTAATGTATAGTTCAGGTTCTAACTTCGAGAGTATGCGATGTCATGTTCCATATTGTGAATATTATGGGTGGTCCTTATACGGGTTATAAACAAAAGTTGCATTTTGCAGAGGGCCACCTGCCTAACTTGTTCCAATATTGAAGAAAGTAATATTCTCAAAATTTGCTTAAAATTAGAGGTCACTTCCAAAGTTTGAAATATTAAGCTACCTTTATTTGTTTTGTTTTTTTAGACAATAATACAAGATATACCGTAATCTACAATTTACAGTTGGTGTTTTCCGTTCACACACACAATAATATTACAAGAAGAATATAACTATAGATAAACAGTAGAACATTACTTTCCTATTGGAAATTCCTTAAGTCTGGATATCAGTTCCATTAATCACTGAGAACCTGCACAAAAAGTTGTTTTTAATGTTTAATCTTGATGTGAAATTTATTGTATTTCTCGATTAGGGCAACTTCACGTTCTCCCTTACTGTTAATGTACTTCATGGATCTGATGCACTTCATTGTGGCTATGTAGTTTACATCAGAAGCCTAGAGTTAGAGGTCCACTGTGTAAAATTCAAGTCAATACCGAGTATTGTCGAAAAATAAGTACCGAGCGGCTGTGGCTCAGTGGTAGGGAAGTAGCTTAGCATTCGGGAGGTCGTGGGTTCAATCCTGACTGAGGTTTATCCACTGTCACACCAGACAAATCCCGGGATGGTACATTAAACTTAGATCTTGTTTCATACCTTCTCGCATTCTTTCCCTCCTCTATCCCGGTCTGAGCCTTAAATGCCTAAAGACCATGAACAAATACAACTTCAATCGAAAAGCGAGTTAGTACAAAATAATCCGAATATTTTTCCATGGGTGCTATCCTGATAGGGGAAAAAGAATCACTAGCTTTTCCATTTTTCTTCAGCTTCTGCCAGCAATCGAAGATATTTTCAAAAGCTGCAATTGCTTGTTCCTGAGGACAAGTAGAGAGACACGTATGTTTTCAAACAGTTTTCTTTTCGCAAGTTAAGAGAAGCTTGCCATTTCCTTTCCGTTGAAAGATATCTTAATTCCAAGTACTTCACTTGAGTTTCTTTTTATAATTATGTAGATGTTCAACGTTTTACAAGTGGAAGGTCTAACAGTAGCTATCTTTTTCCATAAAAAAGAACCTAGAACTAGTCCTGATTTCGACTTGCTTACATTACAAAAAGTAGTTATCGTAGATTACGATAAAATAATAGTTAACTGTTATGTATATTTAAAATACGTAAACTTTCATATGTATGTTAGTGAATTACTAGAAGGTGCAATATCTTTGCAGTAGGAATCGAAGATAACGTTCTTTAAAAATCAAAATAAGACTGAAAAATCACACAGAATTGATTTTTTATGTTCTGTAAAGAAAGTTGCTATCTCCTTAATAATAACCATATTCTCGATCTTTAAGTTTAGACTTATCTTTTCAAACACCTTCTACCTTATGTTGCACAATCTTATGACTTTATCTAATTAAGAGTTTACAACATTTAAACAAGTTCTGCAGGACGTCCCATATGTTGAGCATTGTGACATACTGCGATTTAGCAGGTTTTAGTAGTGACCTCTAAATGTTACTTAAAATTAACCAAATTTTACCACAAGTATATTTATGGTTAATATTGGAAAAGTGCCCAGTTTACTTTCCGAATTTTTAAAAATAAGGTCAACCCTAACGTCTATCTTATGTGTTACTTTCCAGTAGGCAACGCTTATGAATGAAAAATATGCATGGTTGTATTTTTGATACTCCTAGTGTCGTTATATATAGAGAGAGTTTAGGTTAGTTTAGATTTATTTGGTTAGCTTAACTTATATTAGTTTGTCATCTTTAATTTGATTAATGGCTCTGGTTCTTGAAATCAGATCCGAAATAATTTATTGAACATGGTGATTCCTCGTCCAAAGGAGTATGTAAAGAACATTAATGCCCATTATATTGCAGAGTATTTCTCTGATGTTGAATACACTTGCATGTCGTTACAGGTTGAGTAATGGATAAGTTTCTTATTAGTTGAACTAACTGTATAATGTAATCCTAATAAGGCTTATGAACATATATAGAATATCTACCCTGAACTAAACAAAACCCAATCTCACCTAATAACATGTCAGCCTACTGTGATTACTCCTTACTTTCAAGAGATACAACATTATTGATGAGATAGGGCATCTTGACATCGCCAGAAGTATGTTTGCAGTTGCAATTCTAATAAAGGTGATACGAAATTTAAATTATGAAGTGAATTGTCGATGACACGTTTCCACATAATTGGATTATTGCGTTACCTAGTTTTTCTGTTCAGCTAGTTGATGTAATAACTACCGGAACAAATTTAATGAAACAAAAAAATAGTTTCCCCAATGTTCGTAGCATGTTTACAAACCCAATTATCTCATTATTAAATTATCTCAGCTCAAATATATTCCTTACTAGCAAAACAATATTATAAGATTTCATTACATAAACTTAAGGTTCTCCGTTTGCCTATAACTTATTTAAGTAAATATTCAATTTTTAAAATTTGTTGAAACGATTTGTCTATTTCTGGATAGTTTATATTTATTTTTAAATGTATCATTTCATTGCTTGTACAGTGGTATGACAAAAAATGCTAATTATAGATGTTATGTTTTGATTCCTTACAGGTAAACTCAACAACTCTCCAAAGTGTAATATATATACATGTTAAAGAAAGTAAATGATGATAGTGTTTGAAGGGCAATATTAGAAGAGGGTCATACCAGAAATGAAGTGTAAGGAAGCATTTTTTCTTTATCTATTTGTATTGCCTTACTCTCAGCAAATACAGCAACTGATTGTAAATGACAATGTTACAAATTTCGAAACTTATAGTCTTCAACTGTCGCATTCCATTTCCATTGTATGTTCCAAATTGTTCGAAAAAGCTACACTTGCTGTTTTTCTGTTTGAGAAGAGTGAAGAATATAGAGTGTTACTTGTTCAACAAATCATGATGAAGATATCATTGTCCGTGCTGGTAATAGCTAAGGGAAGAAATTATTCCTCTAACTTGTCTATCAATAATCATGCTATTAATGACAATGATATTATATTTGTTATTGCAGAAAGTGAACAGTCCATCCAAAATATGATAGAACAATTTAATAGATATTATTGGAACAACAAATGTAATTTCATTGTAATCATGCTGCTTAAACATGGGTACGTTAAGTCGGATGTAACACACATTTTACAACAATTTTGGAAAGTAGGAGTAATTAACATTGGTGTTATATGTTGTGAAACTTTTGAGTCTGAAAACGTGAATGACGAAAATAAAGTAAAGATAAATGTTTCGCTGTCATCATTTAATCCATTTACGAATACAACGTACACTCATATTGTACATTTGGATCAATTAGCTGAAGGTAGCAAAGTGTTTACATATGGATACTCACGTATGAAGACAAATAATCTTAATAACTATGTCCTTCACACTGCCACCACAGATATAGATTCTTTGCCTGCTTGTAAGATCGTTACCAATACTGACAAAGTTCTATCAGAAGGATACATTGCGATGATTTTCAAAACATTAGAAAAACACATGAACTATCAAACGAAAAATGTTGTAGCCCATGGCTATTACAACGTTGGTCGTAAAGCAGAGAATGGAACCTGGCCGTACTTAATGGGTAGTCTTGTCAGGAAAGAAGTGGACATAACGCCGAATTGGTTAGGAATGACAACTGAAAGATATTCGGTAATTGATTACACAAATTGCGTAACTCTTGTAACGGTGTCATTTTTGGTACCTAAAGGCAAGCAAATACCACCAGCCTTAGCTTTATTGCTGTTCTTTAAACTTCAAGTCTGGTACTTGATTATTGCCACATTTATCCTTGTAACAATCGTGTTAATTGTATTGGAAATGACAAGATTTGTTAGAGTGAATACTAGGCAAGATTCAATTGCAGTGTTTTTTTCTTTATGGTCATCCTTTCTACAGGTTTCAGTTACACAACCAAAAAGTAACAGGATCAGAATCATCTTTCTTATCTGGACTTATTACAGTTTAATTATTAGCTCTCTGTATCAAGGAGGAATAGTTAGTACTTTAACCGTTCCAAAATATTATCCAGAGATAAATACTCTACAAGAACTCATTAACTCAAAGCTGGAACTGGAAGGGTCTCGGAGTTATAAGAATATTTTCAACAGGCAATCGGATGAAGTTCTCTGGTTACTGTATCAGAGATACAAGATCGATGGAAACTTCGAGCACACCGTTCAATATTTAATAAAAAATGGAAATATATCAATTGTAGGTCCAGGAGACATTCTGGAATATTATGGATACAAATTGCACAAGTGTTTGAGTTGTGTCCCTGAATTCCATATGATGGAGGAAAATATAGGGAAACGCCCAGTCTCAATTCCTCTACCGAAAGGTTCTCCACTTACTGCGCGTTTTAACATTCTTATAGGAAGAATGAAACAGGCTGGTTTGATCCAGAAATGGACTCAGGATATTCGAAGAGACTCGAGAAAAGGCGACAGTGATTGTGAGAACCCTTGTAACAAGGGAGTCACTGGTATCTCGTTGAAGAATATATATGTATGCTTTTTTATAGTAGTAGTAGGTTCATTACTTGCGTTTACTGTATTCGCTACTGAAATACTTAGCAAAAATGTGCTGCTGAATTATATCAAATGAGATCTAAATCGTTGATATCTTTCTGATACAATTACGTCTAGATGGGTTGGTTTAAATCAAAGGAATATTTAAATAAAACTTGTTGATTTAACTAAATTTTCAAATGAAATTGTTTAAGATTGAAAGCATGGTTTTTAAGTAAGTTTTATCAGAAATGGAACAGTGGTTTATAGGTTTCACATAGGAACAAAATTTTCAAACAACTAAGTCACGTAATATTAGTCCTTCGACCCGCTACTATCGTCTAATATGTGGAAGAAACTCAAACAGTGTACTTATAAGAGGAAAGAAAGGTTTTGTTACTTTCTAGGCCTTACTAATATAAATCTGATCGTCATTTCATACCTTGTGTTACATATTTATAGCATATAGTAAACTTTGGTAAACTTCTTTTTATGGGCCAGTCTACTAACTTTGGACTTCGGCCCGTCACTATTCACCATTTAGCAATTAAAATCCACAACCACGCTCTGCCGGGACTCGAACCCGGGACCTTCGAGTCGTTGGCCTACCGCCGTAGACCACACGGCTAGCCGTCCGGCCATAGTACATAATGTATCCCAATATATTTACTACATTCTATGATATACAATGTTTCGTTATAATTATTCATAACTTGCGAAAATCCTATAAATTCCCTAAATGTTTTTGTACTAAATCCTAGCAGTAGTAACGTAACATTTAATAAGAAGGAATTCATAGAACTGTTGTTATTTGAAAACAGCCAAGGTAGAATAGGGTTACAAACCAGCATCAATAAATTTGTAAATAAGGATTTATTTTCAAGTGTCCAGATAGCAAATGTAACTTATCACAAAATTGTAGCACAATTGCTCAGCGCCTTTCGTAAAATTGCAGCAAAACTTCGTATGCAACTCCAGTAACTCGTAGAAATTATGCAGCAACAGGACTAGTTGACAAGAAAATGCTACTAAATTGCAGCAAAGTGACCTTGAAACTACTAAGAAAAAGGAGTTGTACAACTCACAAGAAATTTGCGGCAGAACTAAAGCGCAAGAGGATTTTCCATACAGTTGTCAAGTTAAATTACTGCACTCTTCCTGTATTCTTACAATTCTTGGCAACTCTTGCATCTCAATGTCAATTCAAGGGGTAATTACAGCAAACTAACTTGCTATCTGGGTGGATGATATTTCTGGACAATCTCATTTTCCATTTTTCATAAAATATTGATCGTCCTATGAACTATGCATTACACGTTTGACAAGGCATGCTCTTTTAAAAATTTCATATCAACAATTATAACGATTGGCTTAAACAAATTATTATATTTTTTAAAATATATATATAACAAATATAAAACTAACCGAGATGGTTGAGACTCATGATGTAAAATATATATCAAATTATGTAACAAAACTTTTGTAAATGACAACACTGACAACAATTTCAACAACTTTGTATAACAAATGTCGTATAATACAAACTAACATTGTAATCTGAATCATTGTAAGAAACTAAACCATTTACTATCTTTGTAACTACTGTGATAAATTCAAAATAACAACAACAGCAAGACATCAACCTTGAAAACAGAAGATTTCTTCACAACATATCTATTTTACCGACATGTTATGGAAAATATACATTTTATGGTGCTATATATGATTTTTATGAAGTAACCAGAAAAAACTGAAACGTTCTCGCTATGTTTGGGAATACAAGCCATTACCGCGAAAACATTTAAGGAAGGAAGGAAGGATGAATTCTAACCTAATTTGTAATATTATGGTTTTAAAACGAAGGTGTGAAGGTTTTCAAAGTTCTATATTGTTAATTATCTTAGAGATGAAATGTATCTTCAATAATAAAATAGTAAACTGAATTTGATTTTATCGAGAAAGTTCTTACATGGAATAGCCTGTTTGTTAAAGTAGTTATTTCAGTAATTTTGAATGTAGTTAGGTTAAATTCAGAATAATTTACCTATACTACAGAAATGTATGTTACGTAGCTAGTCGCAGAAATTGAATGAGGCGTCTCTTTAGTATACGTCGGGCGTTCCGGAGCAGTAACAGGTTCAAATCAATTCGTTGAATAACACGAATTCGGTAACTAGCGTCTAAACGCAGAAGGCTCTATTCTCGAAAGATTGAGAAAACAAGATTTAATCGAGTGTGCAATAAAAAACACATCGTACCTGACTTACCTAACCTCCACGTGCCTTTGGTCACTAATTTTATTAATTTTCTTAATGCGTGTATAAAAATATCATAAAATGCCCATCAAGCAATATCGCAGACAATGGACAGTAGTATTAGTGATATGCCATTTATGTGATAATAAATGGGTATCCATGGTGATCTACATCTTATTTTTATCCATGATTTATGACGTAACGCGACCAGTGACCGATTCATGAACCAGTTTCGGAAGAGACCCCGCCCGACGTAAGATAAAGTAATACCTTGGAGGAATATAGTTTATGTTCACTTATGCTCTACCGCAATTCAAAGATATAAAAGGAACGTAACATATACTGAGTTGCGTTTTCAGATTTTCGGCGCTTTAATAACTTACCACGAGAAGTAAGTTGAAACCTCCGAAACAAGGGGCAGGCACAGAACAGAAATAGTACAAGAGTCAACCGTCCTGTCACGGTCGCCACTTAATGAAACCTCCTTCACGGCACAAGAGAGAGAACGGCAGGCGATGGACCGAAACAGCATAACAGCCAAAAGCTCAAAAAAAGCTAAAAAAGGAAAAAATAGCTCAATCTAAAATCGTCAGACAAAGTAAGATAGAGGGAGAACTCGTAAGGAGTTTACAGAACATGACAGATGGACTGGAACCTGAATAGTCGATCAGACACCAAATCACACAGCTAAAACAGATTCACCAGTCATGGCAATTTCCCACTGCTTACCCACTCAAGAAGCAAATCAGCACTCACTGTATCACACAGGATACCAGTGGGAAAATCTTTTATCGGAGAGATGAAAATGAGGAAGTGCCAGCGCGAAAAGAAGTGAACATGCGATACGAAACAGCAGGCACAGAGCGCAAACTCCGGTCGAACACACGAGGAGAAAGAGAAAACACTGAACGAAAGACCAAAAGGCGAGAAAAACAAGGGAGTGGGTAAAACTCAGACGCTAACTCACCAGACGAGAGCATCGGAGCAACCCACTTGAGGAAAGAAAACCCGGTCGAGCAGCAGAACACAAGAAAACCCGAACCTGAGGGAGGTGGAGTCAGTAAACTACAGCTTACCTCAAAATCTAGACTAACATAAAGCTGCTAAAGAAACAACACAACATCTCACGACTCAAAATCCTGCTCAAGAAGACCGAAACGCAGACCAAACACACGTACCGGAAATAAAAAGGCGAACATGAACTACAGTAAAACCCAGAGCCTGAGCTTCCCGTCGTTGACATTCGCCATTCTTCACCAGAAAGAAACGTCAAAGAACACTCTACATATGTACTGCAGGACCTACCTGAGTACACATACAACATGCTCTGGTGAAACGAAATACCTCAACGCCGATAACTATCCCGTAACGACCTCTATAAGTAAAGACAATGCTCAACTAAGCTCTAAGTTTCACCACCACGGAGCAACGAATAAGCGAATAAATGCACAAACCAATTTCTGGTGAAGGACTTCGATTTGGCTCACTATGTTTAGGCCTTACTGTGCTTTATACGAGAGCAGAACATTTCGAAAACGATACGGTAAAACAAAATTACGCCTTAAGAGACCTAAAAGACACTTCCCCAGGAATCGACCGCATTCCAAATTCAACTCTACAAACCTTATAAATTTTCCATAAACAATGGCTCCTAACTATTTTTAATGAAGTTGTAGTTCTTCGAGAAACACCTCAAAATGGAAAGAACAATTTATTATTCCCATACCTAAGCCTAGTAAAGACCACTTAGATGGGAAAAGTTATCGCTCAGTTGGATTAATATCTATCATGTTAAATTATTCAAGCGTTTAATTCTAAACAGACGGCAATAGTACGTTAGATGCGACAAGAAAATTGTTACCTAACCAATTTGGATTTTTCGGAAACCATCGGTACACATTAGCATCTTTTACCTTGAAAAAATTTTTACAATCTTAGAAAAAAACACACGTTGCTTTTGTAAATTTATCAAGTGCTTATGACTTAGTTGATATAAATATTCTAATCAACATACTCAATAAAATTAAGTTACCTTTTGTTTTTCAAAAAATTATTTGGAACTTATTAACTTATTAAGTTTTGAAAATGGTATCTCAACGTCCACAGAAATGAGATGTGATATAGTTAAAAGAAGGTATTACTAAAGGAGTCATATCAATGACAGTTGAATTTTTAAACTTTAAGAACTCTGCATATAGGCCTACTTTCAATTTTCTCTAGGTCCTCTCTGCACATATTATATGTTTACATTTGTCATTCACAATTTTATCCTTTTTACACGGTACTTCCAACAGTTGTTTCTCCTACAATAACCACCGTTGCCACCAGTTTTTAGCTTTTCTTCTGACGTTTCAGAATTACTTCTGGCAACAGTATAATGTGGGTGTGCTTTCAGAGTGAGCGAGAGGTCTCAGAAATGAATAGTACCAGAGCTCAAGAAAACATTGAAGCAGCGAAGGGTAACAGTCAATGTAAGATAGATGACGAGGTCAATGTAAATACTTAAAGCATCATCCTTTTCACAATTTCATCCTCCTGAATTCAAGCCTAGACGACAACTTATGGCGGGAAAGACAGAGTTCCTACATTTTTGTGTGTGTTCAACACCAATAACCAAAAGAAATATTTGTTAAAATACATCAAAAGGCATTATGTTTAAAACTAGGCAGCGTAAGCTGAAAAAGGCAAAACAGACAACATAAAAATTTTTCTTTAATCGCTCCGACGATGACTAATAAGTTTATCTATTATTTATATGCTAGCAATTCGTGACAAAACCGAAATGGTTATTTTACGAAACTTCCAGGCTCTAGTTATCAGTCTATGCACGGTAACCACCCTATCATCTATGTCATTCTTGAATTAGTAAAATTCAACTTGAAAATGGGCAAGACTATCCACTTCTCGTATATGAAAGCTCGCATTAGCATATGTGAAACATGAGATCTACCCGCCCGCGAAGCGCGAAACCTTCCCACAGTAACACCGATCCCATTATATTATCAAGACACTCTACCACGTGTTCGCAAAAAGATAATATCTGATTGGCATATCAACCTTGAAAATAAATTAACAAATTCTAACACTAACTTTTTAAAATACTACAATAAAAAGTTCCTTACCTTGGTTCCATCATTTTTCATTACCACGCAAATATATCATTACTATTAATAGTGCAAGAACTGAATATACCAGATTAAATGGTCATTTATTGTAATAAATTGCGCCCTTCCCCCTTATGCGAATTTCGCAAAGAGAATCAAACTCTTCATCACGTATTAACTACTTGCAAATTCTGGAAATCAAACAGGAAATCTCTATAAACACTTTGTACATATTAAACTTACCCAAAACCAATCTCTCTAGAAAATCTTTTATTCAAACCCACATGCAAAATCGTAATCCTTATTTACAACTTTACCATATTAGAAAACGGCAATAAAAATCTTATATACACATATATATAAAAAATTAAACACCAATCCGATCCCTCATACACCTTTACACCTTTCTCACCTTCCTTACCCTTTAAGAATTACTGAAAGCTTTTCGCTTACTACCTCCAAGCTCCTTTCTGTATTAATCGTTTTATCAGTGATATACGCATAAATACTTCTTTCGACGCCTAATTTCATCTTCTGTAAAAAGTATCCTCGTTTCGTTACGTATCAAATTTATTTATTAAAACTGTTCTAAATTCAACGACGTTTAGAAATCATCAAAACCAGCCTTCATACGCGTATCAATAAGGAACGCAATCTCAGCCGAAGAATCAAACATTATTTCAACAAATTCAAGAACCATCATATATTTCTCTTCATTCAGCCTACACTCTGAGCTAAGACAATTAACTGAACTGAACCGTCGTTATGTAAACATACTGTTTCAGATTTACGAGATGACTATATCGATTAGGGATAAAGTTAATCGCAAACGAATAAGGAATGTGGTTTGTACTGAATTGGGTAACTATTTCAGATCTCGTTAATAATACCAGGTTTCAGTAAAGTCGTTGACAAGTTTCTTCAGAATGGTTGAATTATATAATGTTCTACAATGGTGTGTATCAAATCTGTTTTAGAATGGAAATGGTTTTATATCGTTAAAGAACGTTTTTATGTTAATAAATAGTTACTATTGTACTGAAGTCAGTTAGATGTATTATTGATATGCATAGTACAAGGTTTTACTTTTCACCAACTCTTAAGATAACGTGGTTTGTTTGAGTAAATGTTCAAGATCAAATCTCGGTACATGACTGCATGCTTTTGGTACAGTTTGATTTCGAACAAATTAGTCATATAACCAAATCTGTAATTTAGATAGATACCTAAACAGCATATCAGTTGCAAGCCTACTGTGAGGAAGTATGCTATTAGGAAGTATGCCTAATCGGCTGTCTTTCCAAACAGTATCTAGTTTCGCCACGTTTTCTTCCTTTGAGACCTAGTCAAATTTCGTACGAAAACTTAAAAATGCGCTCAACCAAACTTGTACCAGAAAACCTCACTCAGGAACAGATAGACTTCCGGAAGCAATTGTGCTGTGATCTCGTAAAGTCCCCCGCACGTGATGACACTGCATTATCACCGTACACTTTCTTTCAGAGTTGCACACACTCACCTAGTGATTTCTTCAATTTCGTAAGGGATTTTAGGGTAATGCGCTGCTCTAATTTCACTTAGTCAATTTGTCCGGCAGCACGATGGCGTATCTCATCCTTCAATCACTCCTCATAGACAAACTACGAGCGATAAAGCCGCCGGCGTTCTTTCTTCATCTTACCAAAGCTTCAAGGTAGCTCACTGTACATAGGCCCCAATCCCACACATAATTCCAACAGTGTTCCCAGGCCCGCTATTTTTTTTAGCCACACCTCGTTTGTTTCCTATTTGCAATCTGCAAATATTCTTCATACAAGGACTAGGCCTATTCTATCGAACCTTCAAGAGAGGAAGTTTAGTATTTACAAGTTGGATGCAAACATTTTTAAGTATATTGAACATACTTTTGAATGATGAATCGTACCTCTAAAAAGAATGATCGACTATTAATAGGTCGAGAGGTACGATTTCCCTGTGTCGGCTACAGATGATGAGTCGTTCGAGGAACCATTTCAACATATTATTTTTAATATATTTTAAAAACCAATTTCGAACCATAATCTGATACCCGTCAAGTATTGGTGACGATTTCGAAACAAACTGCTGTCTTGATTTAATGAACAAGAACATCAAATTGTTTTCTAGATTAAACACTCGAAAGGTTTTAGAATTGCTACATAGGTTAGGATGGCTAATTTAGATAAAGGAAATTCAACAAGAAGATATGAACTCGCTAAGGTATACCATTTTTAAAAACACTTTGCTTATTGTGAACTCCTCGAGCAATGGGTAAAATTAAATTTAATCATAAAATTCAAAATAATTGGAAAAATTAGGATTTAGCTTATTTTTATTGTAAATTGTACTGTGAAATGGAAATAAAACCGCCGCCATGTTTCAGCAAGGATGGAACAGAGTAACTTAACACTAACGAACACTGATGCAATATAATGCAATCTATGACGTCAATTGAGAAGTTATTCACCTTTGAGCAAATAGCTATACTCTTATGATGAGAACATCACCTTTCGACCTACATAAAGTTCAGCGGAAAGCCAAGTCAGACCTCACCACACATACACAATTACAGCAATACCGGAACAAACACGAATTACTATATAAGACCGATCAGCCATCATCTATCGCCTCCAGTCCGACAGCAAGAGTCGCCAGTTCGACATCAGAAGTCAGAGCATCAACTATATCCCAGACTGCTCAAGAAGGAAGATATTTTTTAAATTATTTTTGATCATCTTATTCTTGTTGCTGTGATAAATTCAAAGGCTGTTTAACTCAGAATTTTCTTCTTATTGGACTTCCAACTTCAACAAACTTCCAGGTATGAATGGGGATCTGTCTTGTATTGTGATTTCAAGAGTCTGACATAGGCTAGGCTATCTAAGTGTCACCGCCCGAATAATATTTGCTTAAAGTTAAATAACTTCGATAGAATCCATTTACTCTGTCCATCGTTAGTAAATGTGGAGTGTTAAAATGTAATCAAGTTACGATTAATTATACTGGTAATAAACCCTTTCGTAGCCAAGCAGTTCTCCAGTATAGCTGTGCATCGCTACACCAAAACCTAATTCAAGACTCTACCATCTGACAAATACGCTTTTTATTCACCAAATTATTAACCAATTTAACCCAGACAATCACCAATCTTTCCAGCCGTTCACATTATCTAAATGACGAAGATGAATACACTACATGTGAATAATTCACTACTATATATGATATTACAATATACCTAACTAGAGCAAATTAAACACGGGACAATAAAAACGTACTTGTTAGTAGTAATAGCAACTTATTGCCGCCACATACGTTCCTTGAAATTGCATTGGATTGAACTAGTTTGCATTGAACTAAGATAATGATAGCACTAAACTCGAAAACTCATATTCTAGTATTTAGCATCAAAACTCAACTTAGTGGCCGTAATTTTAGTTTCCAAATCAATACTTTATTTCTGGGTGTACGTAATGAAACATACGTGTGCATTAAATTAGACTTTATATGATTTACATTACGTATTCTCCATAAACAGAGGGTTTCATCTGAGTGTACTTCTTTGAGTTCATTGATTTACAGTTCTGTATATCCAATATGAAATCCTAGCATCAAATCAGTAGTTCCATAATACACTACACTCAAATTCCATAAGTATTTTTATATTACATAAACATTTCCTAAATCTACAATATAAATATGAGTTTTTACATGTTCGACTTAAACTTTGAGAACCTTTCATTATCCAGTAAATCTAGAGAAATCTAATATCGCTAGTCCATTATTGTTTTTAATCTCATTCATGTACAAACATAATATATAGATCCAGATTTCTGAATTAACTGTATTTAATTACTTGACAATTCACCTCCCTTCTGGTGAATTTTGGCATAATTAAGTTTCTGTGTCATTTCAATATAAATTGTTGACGAGTTAGAATCAATCACTCCAAATTAACTCAACATAAGTCACTGTAACCTTGATCAACTATACACAAAATCAATACAATATAACAAAATGAATAATAGAAATGAAATCACGAAAGTATTTCTGTTCCATAATTGCATGCACGTAAAATGTTCACTGTATCTTATCAGAAACACAGGAAACTCACAAAGTATATATTTTCTACAAAATGACAGTATTTGCTTAATTTTTCTTATTAACGAATAAAAATACTAACCTTTTCGGAATCATAACTGTCACATTCATAATTTTAAGTCTGTTCCCCCACAGTTCTTTTTTTCAAAACAGTGTCTTTATTACCTTCACAATCAAAATGATGTTTTGGTTGGCGATTTCTTTATGATCTTTTTAAGTGAACCTCATTATCTGTCATATGATCAGTTGCTTTACCTCTTCTAGAATTTCTTAATTCTAAATTCCACCAGTCGGCTTCCGATGTTAACTCTTTATTGGCAAACTGTTGATCGGCGTTTCTAACTTGATAGTTGTGTACCGTTCTCTTTTCTTCATCTATGGACACTTCTAGTAGACCTTTATAACTTAATACTTCTGCCAGGACATAAGCTGGAGATTTATAAGGAGCATTCTTACACCAAACCAAATGGTGTAAACGATAAAACTATTTCTGCGGGTGATTTCCATTAAACAGTGGAGTATTGGTAAATCTGATATCGTATTGTATGTCCTGTATTATTTGATCTATGTTTTTAGTTAGTTGCTCTTGGTTTCTATTTGAGTAAATTTTTAACATCTTGCACCGATCGTTTCGCTTGACCGTTGCTCTCGGGGTGGTAAGCTGGGGTGTGCGTCACTTTGATATTACGTATCTCGCATCGGTCGTGAAACCTTCAGCTAGAAAAATGTGGTCCATTATCCGCTACAAAAACCTTGGGATCAGAATCTGGCTATATGTTCCAAAGTTGTAATGGTTTCCTCCCCTGATGTGCTTTTGAATCTTGATGTCTTTATCAATTTTGAATAACTGTCAATGTATAACAGGAATTTATGCCCACCATCAGTAGCGGCGCAAAGGGGGCGAGCGGGGCCCCCTCCCCGGGTCCCAAGTGACGAGGGCCCCCGCTTCTCAACAGTGGGACAATATCGAAAACATGGAGACAAAATTCTAAAATTCAAGACTTAAAAAAATAATATAATTATCCCGAAGGGATCCCGAACAAACTAATGAAATATAATTATCCGATGAAAATAATAGGCCCCAATTTCACAAAAGTCACAGGTTTGTAATTTGTACGAAATCGTTAGAGAAAGACGATACAATTGCACAAGATCGGTAAAATAACTAAATAGCACTAGACAGTATTGTTTTCTCGGCACCCCGTCCGTTGAACGGGGCCCCCAAACTAATGTGGATTTTATTAATACATCGTCGTTACCAACGAATACAAATTTAATTGGGTCAAAGATCGTATTTTATGAAATATTTACGAACGATAGTGTACAACAGAGGGAATAAAAGTTTGTAAACAGTATTCTGTATTAGAATTACTTTTGGGGGGACTGCAACCGCCTAGAAATAATTAAATAACCCTTTACTGATTGATACTGTATCAATGATACAAAATAAAACATGATTCCAGTTCAATAAAAAGTAATATCTTTCAGAACATTACTAGGGAAAGAAATAAGTGTAAAGAAAAACGTCAGGTAAGTTATGAATTTACTTGTTGAGGAAAATTTTTGCCTTATCAGTTGCCTCCCAGATTTGACTACTGCTACAGCAGAGAGAAGCTTTTCTAAACTGAGTTCGATAAAGTCATATCTAAGAAGTTCCATCAAGCAAATGCGTTTAAGTAACCTGGCAATTTTGAGCACTGAACACAAAGAAACGCAAAAGATCAGTAAAGTAGTCGACCAGTTCTTTACATTTAAAAAAGACGATTGGAGAACAGTAAACTAACTATGGACCTACATCTAAATATGCAAATATGAAACTGTCAATACTGTAATTAAACTAACGTAGAGTAGAGAACTTTAACTGTTATTGTAAACTTCGCTGTGCGCAGAAATGAAGAGTGTGTCGTGTTGAAATTTGAACTGTGCTGAAAGTAGTGAAATAAATTTATAAAAAAAAATACTGTGTCTGTTCCTGAGAGATTGCAGCTGACACATTATTTAAATGTAGGTAAGTATTTGTTTTATATTTTATTGTTACTTAGACCGCAACTGCAATATGTTATTCTATTGGCTTATCATTTTTTTTTTGTAAAACACTAAACGGATTCCTCTTTCTCACTTTACGTTAGTCAGTCAAATGCGTCGTGCCGTTACGGCGTTACGTTATCAGTAAAGTATTTATATAGGTCAAAGGCATAAAGGTTAAAAATACAGCTTACATATTCAGAGTTGGTGTAATTCTAAGCATTTTATCAGAGGGACCCTTATTTTTTCCGCGGGGGGAGCAATTGCTTACAGCCGCCACTGACTAAACTATTTCGTTTGAAATTCTGAAACATATACCCATTAGTGCTTGTCCGCTCAAATCTGCCCATTTTTTCAAAAAATTCGGAACGCGACTACGTATATTTTCTGTCTGCAGTAGAAATTGAGGCAAATAATTTGTTATGTAAATATGGTAGGCAGACCCGTTGTGAAGTATTTAAGCGCCCAAAGTATATGTAGAAACTGTCGCCTTCCATTTTTGTTAGATTTTTATTTACTTTAATTTTAATATATTATATAGCAATTGAGAAAAGAAACGTAATAATGCGCGTGCCACTTGTCACATTTTAATAAATTTTGCGAAAATAAAATATTACAACAACTCCAATTGCCTGTGATTTGCATGAAAAAAAGCAACGTTTTTTAACGTGACAATTTTTTATTTCCTCGCTTAGTGCATTTGGAGTTTTTTCTTCTGTATATAGTTTTCGACGCCCAAGGCAGGTGCCTCACCTTCACTAAGGCAATGATGGCAGGTTTTCTAGTTTGGCTACATTGCAATCATATCTTTAATGTAGTTGAGAGCTCTGTCCTAACGTTTTTGTAATACATGTACATCGAAAAACTACATTTCCCAAATTCATCGAGACGCCCCAAAAGAGGCTAAGCGAGCCAAGCTATGGTTTTCCATTAATATAAAGTTTGGGATAAATGCTTTCAGGACATCCAACATTTAGCTGCCACTAGCTGCAAACTTCTACGTAAAACCTCTCCAAACGTGAGAAAACGTGTTGCGCGAGTAAATACTTGGCGATGATGCGTATAGAATCCACACCTTCTATAAATTAAATATAGCGGACAAGTGAAGGACTGATTAACAGTAGTAACGATGCAATGAAATTGGGAGGAGTGGGAGCTGGTATGCAAGAGTGATGGTTTAGACTCATTAGAAGTGTGGGGTAGACTAGAAAGAGATCACCGTTCTGACTTCTAAGCTGCAAAAGGTCATATCATTTCATTCATGAGTTCTTACCTCCAAAAAGAGAGATAAATACTTCAGAAGCGATGATTGCATTCCTGATTAGCCCTGCCCTCTTGAGAACAAATTGCATTTTTTCTACTATTTAGAAATGCAGTAACGTGTCTGACATATTATTTCAAAAAGTATGAATGATATATTTTCCTAGACGTACGCGCACAGCGTACCTGAAATATTACTACAGCAGACACAAGTTGGATGTCCCTTTTGAAACATGTTTCTCTGCAAAAATTTTGAAATGGAGATATTGACATTGTTGAGTTTGTTTTATCACTTTCGAACAGATTAGTAAGATTTTCCGATTCCAAAAGTCTTCAAATTCTTTTGAATTTCGTGAGAAAGTAAAGGACAGACACATAATTAAGAGTAAATTTGAATATAATTTTATCTTTTAAAGTATTAACTTGAAAAAATAAAATATTTCTAAACTACTACCTTCTCCAACTATTTTTCAGTTACCTGTAATTTTTTCCTAGCGTTTAGAAATTAGAAATGTATAACAAGTGTGTGTATCAATTTCCTAACATTTATGGTGCATGGACAAGGACCCGTTTGGAAACGGACGCCTGGAAAGATAATTGTTAGCCTCTGTGTTTTTCACATATCTGTATAGTTTACTAATTCCACATTTGGGTACGTTTGTTTTGGCATGCTTTGAGGTAAGTTCCTTGCGTTTTATTAATAGTGTTGGTAAATATTTTTATACAATGCTTAGAAATTACATTTGCTTCAAATACAGGCAGGTTAGTCTTTATGTCATCAACAGTATTTATTCTGTTTCTTTCACTTGTATTATTCACACTGACGTATATAACAGCACATATTGCTCATGTTACTTTTGAAGGTAACTAAGGAAGTGCAACACATTGTTAAGGAATATTAGGGCCTATTGTTGTTTTATATCTTTAGCACATCAGTGTAAATATTTATTATTTATAATTTTTGTGAGTCCCGCAAGAGCCCCCAGAGTTAAATCGTGGAAGGAACACTGTTTTGTACCTGGGGAGACTACATTAACACATTTAATTTACCTCATGATAGCCGAAATTATGAAGAAATCTGCTATGATATAAACAACCAATTAAATAGCTGTTTTTAGAGCTTTCGTTAAGATGA
Organism: Lepisma saccharinum; assembly: GCA_022664845.1. Classification (NCBI taxonomy): domain Eukaryota; kingdom Metazoa; phylum Arthropoda; class Insecta; order Zygentoma; family Lepismatidae; genus Lepisma; species Lepisma saccharinum. The sequence continues at coordinate 52,376 of JAGDQP010006477.1, read as the reverse complement.
AACATGCTATATCCCTTATACTACGTGGATGTGAAACATATAACACACCAATAAGCACCTGACCAAGGACCAACCTATAATTTCTCAGTGTTCAGACGGTATTAATTTCGCCTTTCTCTTGTAGTGGTGATCTCACTTAGTGCCGGTCTCAACAAGTGAATAATTGCTCGTTAAGATAAATCAGTAGAGCACCTCGATGGTGGTCGGTGACACAGTAACTATGCCGTCTCAGGGCTCTTACTTGTGCGCTTGCCTGTAGTCGGATGGTTGAAAAGCACGACTCTCCCCAATTTCAATATTCATTATCATGCATAGGTTATAGCGAGTGAACTAGAAGTTCTCCGTCTTAGCTAGTGAGTCTCCCGCAATTTCCCTTGGTTTCTTAGGGTCTTGGAATAACAGGGAAGTAGGACATTATGACCATTAGTAGCAGTCTGCGCTCACGATTGTGTTCGCGAAAGGGGCTTCCGCAATCAAATTCACTTGTACCAGGCCCCAGATTGCCCTGTGCCACCACTGCCCACCATAATCGAAAAATTCTCTATGTACTCTATTACATGGTTTTTCTGATGACTGCCATGGTTAAAAATATTTTGGGGGGTTTCACTGTATACTTCCTGTCATTGTATACAGCGCTTAAGAAATGATTCTAATTCATGATCCCTGTTGGTGCACCAATAGTAATTTTGCAAAATACTTTTTATTCTATTAATTCCAACATAATTTTTATGTAGTCTATTCAATAAATTTTGTCTATAAGGAAGAGACCCTGCCAACTTCATTTCCCTTTTCTTGGAGCTGATACAAATAAAAGTTAAACAAAATAAAATACACAAGAGCAACTATACAAAGATAAAAACCTTTAGCAGAAAAACACACTTAGATCCTATCATTTCCATTAACATGGAAATGACTTTTAATGATTTCCGAAACCTTGTTTTATGTTAAATAGTTATAATGCCCAAGTATATTTTGATATTATCATTTCCACTAATGTCAGTAATGGATTTTATTGATTTTTATCAACACATAGAATAAAATTGACTTCCTTCGTCTATGTATAAAAAAGACATACCACGAGTACGACATAATTGAGTGTGATTGTAATGCTCCATAAAAGTATAATATTAGATGGAAATAAACGCCATTACCACGACTAATACAACGATTGTTGTACTCGACAAAGTGATGTTTTAAAAGCTTCATGACTTACTGTATGCATGTTGAAATATGAACACGAAACTCTTAAAACACACGATTGGCTATCTGGAAGCCTTGCCAAAGGAGACGAAGACCTGTAAGTTCATAAAATAAGCGTTATAGAAGAAACCGAACACTGTAGAACTTGCTTCGGAGTTATGTAAAGTCTGTTCTAGCTTCTGTAAAGATTACAAGGAGTCTGGTCAAATCAAGGTAACAAACATTACGAATGTTAAAATTCAAAAAGTATTTTATTGTGAATTAATAAGAGTTTACTTTATAATTGTACTCTGTTCGTTTCTGATGATCGGGCCATTCACGCTTAACTATTTGTAGATCAACTTAGAAGGCTGCATGCTGTTTCTGCCAAGAAATTTCCGGCAGAGATAAAGAAAGAGAAGAAACTCTGCTCCAAGTGGAGAACGCGCAACGCTGTGAATGCAGAATCATCGTCCAAACGCTGCAACAGAAGCAAGTTATTCAGTTCTCATCATTACCGTTGTATATCCCGGGCTTTTTGCTATGCGTTACATGTTGTTTTTCGTAAGGACCCAATAACATAAAAGAAGGGGAAAGGGGTTTCTAAACTTTTGGCCTCTTACCTTTGAAGTGTGGGAATGGTACTTGAGTGTGCCAATAGCTGACCGTCGACGGAGCTGCATATTACGACTCTACTGAACTTGTTAGGAAAGTGACATGGTTTCATCTGTACTTTTTGAGGCCTGTGTTGCTATATTAAGTATAACAGTGTAAAATTATTACTGAATAGCCGATTTCATATTCTCTGTTAGACCTTAACTCGTATTCAGATATAACATTACTCTTCCTTTGTTAGTTAATTATTTTTCTTCTTATAGTATTTGTTTACTGTCATATCAGCTTATACCATAAGTATGCCGTATGTTTGCACCGTTAGAAGAAGAACTATAACTTACCTGGAACACTATTGTTAATCAGAAAATAGTCTCCATCGGATTGCACAACACTCTGCTAGCTTCACCGGTTTTGGAGGTAATGAACCTGGTCAGTGTTCGTTGCAAGTCATCCTCACTTTGCAGTGATTTCCCGGAAAGGTGGTTTCTCAGGCTGCGAAAAAGACAGTAGTATGTTGATGGAAGATCTGGTGTAAACGTTGGGTGGGGGAGTTTCTCCCAGACACATTCCGAGATCTTAGAACAGGTTCTTTTTGTCGTGTATGGAAGCGCGTTATCACCGTGGATGAGCACGCCGTTGCGATTAACCAGAGCAGGACGTTTCTACAACAATGCTGTCCGTAGGCGTTCGGGCTGCTGACAGTAGACATCTGCATTAATGTTCTGGTTAAATGACAAGAGCTCAATATGGATTATTCCACGGATTCCTCATTCCACATAACTTTCTAGGGTGGAGAACCTCCTCGTACAGTTTCTGCTCACCCCCTTTACGTCCCTACTGCCATTTGCGTGTAATGTTATAGCAGAGGACCAACTTTCCATCCCCTGTCACCATTCTGTCCAAAAATGGTTCACGTTTGAGACTGGTGAGCAGGGAACTGCAGATAACAACTCCCTTCTGCTTCTGCTGAGTCGTTAATGCATGGGTTACTCATTATCCGAGTTTTGACACGTACCCAAGATTCTGCACATGACGATGAATGGCCGAGTGGTTGACATGGAGTTTACTGGCCAGTTCTTCAAGAGTTTGCATTGGATTTGCCTATCCCGTTGCCAGCAGGGCATCGTTGTCCAGCTGCAAAGTCTTCCCTCTCGTGGCTTATCGGTGAGGCTGGTGTCCCCCAGACCCCAGATTCTGGAATCACCTCTGGCACTTCCGCACATCCACAGCACTCTGATCATATACCGCATTGATGTTTCGTGCCGCTGCGCTGGCTGTGTCCCTGGTGAAATTTATACAGCATGAAAAATGCCCAAACACAAGCCACATTTCCTAAACGTAGAGTAGAGCGTTCTCCTGCTACACACTCCTGCACAATCAAGTGTCCTCTATGACTCAGCTATGGCACGTGTCGACTACTTTACTATTCGCTCGTCAGGTGGCGTCATTGTAGCGGTCATCGCACATTGCTAATGGAATAACCTGGTATTATGTTGAGAAGTCAATATTTTCCTTGGTATCTGGCATTATATATGTTTATATTCATGGCAATTAAATATTGTGTTGGTGCAGAAATTCTGTCGCTGTTCTTAAATTTAATTCAAGCACTAATCATGAATCAAGGAAACTACTGATTCCAAAACACTAATAAATAATATAGTCTCCCCCATTCTGCACGAATGTCTATTATCTTTCAGGGAGCTCCGCAATCTCTTTGTGATACATATACACCGATTTCTGGGCGAATAAACCAACAAGATATAAATATAGTGCCGCGTCACCTGAGAAGGATCTGCAGCGCAACGCTTTCGACCGTGCTCAGAAGAGTAGATAGTATGAAAGCGCGAGATCTGGAGAGCATGTCAGATTTAGTACGACCTCCATTCCCCGCTCCCGAATGACTGTTTTCGTCATTGTTGCAGTGTGAGATCTGTCATTTCCATCTGGAAAATCACGGGATCGTGTCTTGTTGGTCGTTTCTCCTCAATAGTCGTCCGAAGTCGACGCAGTTGTTCGCAATACAGCGCAGTATTTATTATCATATTCCTGGCAAGCAGTTCAAGGTAAATGATTCCCTTTTGGTCTCACCAAATGGACAACTATATCTTGCGTGGAAACAGTTCACGTTTTACACGAGGTGTTATCTTTCTGTTTGGGTCATTGTTTCCTGTGAGTGATGATGATGTACAGGTAGCATTTTGGTGAATACTATACAAAAAGGGTTGATACTGTAGTGAGAAGAGTGATGACGAGCGAGTAAGGAGGTACAATTGCCTTTAATATTGACGCTGAGCGTGTGAGTACCCATGCACCAGGTTTCTGGACTTTCCCATGGAGTGCAGCTATCTGCCGAGGCCTGTGTGGCCAATTTCTGGGTCGTTTAATGTGGATCTGCATGAATTAATGCGTTTAAACGGTCCTCATTAAAGTCTGATCTCCGTTCAGCCCTGGGGTGTCGTGCATGTCCAACGTTGGGCAGTCGTCTCAATAATGGCGTTGTCGCCATACACTGAATGAATGTTGTTGGCGGCCTTCTTGGCTGGCATACCTCGATTGTACTCAAACAACATAATGTGCCGGATATGTTAATTAGTTATAACATCTACTTTCTTGGCCGACAGAATTTATGCACCAAGCCAATATACGGTATAAAAACACGCAAATAAATGTATTTCATTGGAATAATTATACGTGTATTCCTTAAAGCATTGGCCACACTGCATCTCGACTTAAACTCGGATCAGCATCTGTAACACTTGCTATTTAGTAAGATATATTTTCCAGTCCCTGCATTATGTGTCCCTGCACTGCCATTGTAGATCGTGTTGAACGCATTTGATCCAACTACCGTAGTATCCCGGCAAGTTCCTCTGAGTCTGCATATGATTGCGCCTACAACTATTCATGCAGCTTATGTACGGAAAGATAATGCGATAGAACAGTATTTAATAATGAAAATAATATATTACTCGTAATCAGGGAGGAATTCCGTATCACGAGTTTAATATGAAAAGTAGAAACTTTCTCAATATCGAGAAAATAGTTTATATTTATGCACCGAGCAGCTACTTATATTTTGTTACATATGAAATACCTACATTTTCATTTAATTTGAAATGAAAACATGCTGATTTGGAAATAACATCAGTCAAATAAAAACATGTCGGTTTGGAAAAAAGATCACATGTATGGACGAATGAAATAATTTATTTATGCACTTTTCTGTTTTGCCCAAGACCAGGGTAGGCTACGGGGAAAGGATGTTGAAATAAAATTCACCAGGACCTATTTCGAAGCTACCATTGTTTCTTGCAGAAAAAAGTGTTCTCGGGTGTTTTAGATTTTTGGAGGCTGTAATGCCCCCTTCCCGATCAGTCTTATTAAAGAAACACTGGAAGCTACTATCACGGCACTTTGCGACTAGGTAAAAGATGCTAGGCAAATTTCAGTCAGAATGAGCGGTTGCTATCAATCCCAGGATCTTCTGATTGCAACGTCAATGCTATATATATTTAGCTACAACAGCTCGTCAAGATAACTGAATTGGTAAAATTCCAATTTGGAAATAAGATCACCAAAACGAAACCATGACACACTTTGGGGGGAAAAATCAGAGAAATGAAGACATAAGATTTCGAAATAAGGTAACTGAACTAAAACCCTGCCTTTTGAAAATGAGATCACTAAAAATTAAAACACGCAGATTTTGAAGTAAGATAGCTAATCTCATTTTCAAAACGACGTGCTTTAACTTTAAGTGAAATGGGAATGCAGATATCTTATTTGTAAGGAAATTGTTATTTGATGCACAGTTAAATACTAGTTTCTAGATTTTTAAGAAGCTTGTTTCACAGTATTTAGATATCTGTGAAATCTCTAATCAAATAAAGCTTCTACACATTTATTCCAAATGAGAAATATTTTTTTAAAGATCATCCTAATTGTACTGCATAATGCACCACTCTAATATTATGTATTGAGTATATTTCAGGTTTCTCGACAAACAGATCGAAAATAAAACTAAAGTTCCTCAGACTTGTTAAACATCTTTTAATTATAATTCCATAGGTATTTTATTCTTACACAAAACGACTAAAAACACCAACTTTTTAAATGAAATAAATGTTTACAAGTATTTAGATCTATTAAATATAATGAAAGCTAGTATAACAGTGCTAACTCAAAATTCTCTTTTGAACTGGAAAAAAACTCAAACCGATCTGAAACAAATCCATTTATCAGATGATTAAAATTTGAAACTGGACTACTACGATGCACATTCCCTTCCTGCTGCATTTATATAGCTTGGAAAATAAAGTAACTCATCACTTTCTCTTGCAACTAAAAAGAATTCAATGATAGCTCAGACGAATGCACTATATTTTTGGTGAGTGGGTCAATTTATTTAATGGCCTTAAAATGGAGTGAATTCTTAAATGTTGCTAACAAACTTGTATCTGGTTTATCTTCGAAACTATGATAACTCACAATTTCCTATTTAGCCCATAAGAATTTAAAATAAGCTAAAATGAATCCATATATTGAATTGCTAAAATTCTAAAACTAGAGGGGTAACATTAACTTGAACCCCTGAACTCAAAATCGTCTTTTACAGTTCAAAACAACTCAAAATGATCCCAAATGAATCCAAGTATTATATTGTAAAAATTTGAAAGTATGGTAGCTAACATTAAGCTGACAGCCTCCACTTTGTTTTGTTTTGTTTTTTTTTGTTTGTTTTTTCAAATAGCTTTGAAACGAAAGTGACTGAAATATTTGTTTCTCCCAACTCAAAAATGGACTAAACCGTAGTTAAAAAAATCCACTAAATAAAACTAAAAAGTGATTGTGGGGGAAACGTAATGCACCTGCATTAGTAAGCCGAGCTTCTACATCAACGGAATCTGTATTTTGACTTTCGCTAACTTCTATGCCTTTCAACGGATATGTCACGACGTTACATATCTTTTATTTTGATTTGTTATCGATTTACACGGTATATGCACTAAAAAAGAGCGTTTTCATGTATTACGTAAGAACGGACAGATGCATTCCATTTAAACTTTGTAAAGTAACAGAATAGACAACGCCCAACTTTTTTTCTGCACTACATTCCTCAGATTTTAACTCTTTTTATGGTTAACACATCACATTATTAAAATTTATACTGTACATCATGACAAAAAGGTTAGACCAATATGCTGTCAACTGGGTATGGATGTACAAGAATTTACCCTTAAGATTTACAATAAATTACATTGTTGAACAACTTACAGTTTCCACTTCAACGAGATTCAGTTGCTCGATACATAATTGCCTATCACCTGCCAACCTATCACTGAGACTGTGAACAAATAACTATGATTTGCTCTTCTTGTTGTCTATTCTTACTAGATGTGCTTAAGTGGACGAATTAATGTAAAATTATTCTAATTATCATTTGTACCAGCTATTATTTTTTCCTGATTATGTTTATCCACGCTTTTGTTCATTTATCTTCATACTGATGGTATATTTTCCTCCATTTATGTTTTGGTCTTTACATATTATATGTATCCTCTTATTTTACCTCTGATTTTTGCATTCTTTTTTTTATACCTGAGGAAGCACACATAAGGCTGCCGAAAGTTTGTAATTTTAAGTTATCTTATTATTATAATATTTAAGATCCATTGACAGTTCTGTTATGTATCTTTGTTCTTCTATGCATAAACAATATTTATATAAAACAGTTCCAAAATTATTTATATTTAAACATTTTGATACTGTATATACTTTTCAAGGTTCTAGTATGAAGACAGCATAATTAATTTTTAATACTTTGGTTTACTTCATTGCAGTAAAACTCAACAAAGGATGTAAATATTATAAATTTTAAAATAAGTAAAACAAATAGAACCCGAAGACCATGAAGAGCAAGGAAGCATTTATTCTTTATCTATTGATTCATTCTTACTATGGACAGAAACAAGAACTGATAGTAAATGACCAAATTACGAATTTCCAAGCTTTTGCATTTCAACTGTCATATTCCCTTTCAATGTTAAGCTCTAAGTTGTTCCCAGAAGCTACACTTGCTGTTTTACTGTTCACGATGAATGAAGAATACAGTGTTCTACTTGTTCAGGAAATCATAAAGAAGATTCCACTCCCAGTGCTGGTAGTAAATAACAAGGGAATTTCATCCTCAAATATCTTGATCAAAGATCATGGTCTTAATGATAATGATTACATATTTGTTATTATAGAAAGAGAAAAGACTATAGACAATATGTTAGCACGTTTTAATCAATATTATTGGAACAACAAAGCTAATTTCATGGTAATAATGATATCTGAGGATGCATATGACGAATGGAGTGTAGCATATATTTTGCAACAATTTTGGAAGGTAAGAGTAATAAACGTTGCTGTTATCGGCATCGAGCATTTTAAAACAGGAAACTTGAAAAATCAGGATGTGATCAATAGTTATGTTTCTTTGTCATCATTTAATCCATCCACAAACACAACGTACAGAGATATTGTAAAGCAAGAACGATTAGCAGAAGGTAGTCAAGCGTTGAAGTATGGATACTCTCGTATGAAGACAAGCAATCTTCATAAGTACGTTTTATCCACGGTTGCTATGGAAATTGATGCTTTGCCTAAAATTCGCGTCACTAGGGTTGATTCAAATAGTACGAAACCCAAGTTAGGAGGATATTTTGCAGTGATTCAGAGTGTGTTAGAAAAATCCATGAATTTTGAAAGACGAGCAGTTGTAACGCATGGATTTTATCAGATTGGTAAAAAGGAAGAAAATGGAACATGGACGTACTTCATGGGTAACCTTGTCAGAAAAGAAGTGGATATGGCTGACAATGGTATTGCAATAACACATCAAAGATACAAGGTAATTGATTATTCAGAATGCATATCCCTTCCGAAGATATCATTTATGGTACCTAAAGGAAAGAAAATACCACAAGCTTTAGCCTTGCTGCTTTTCTTTAAACGTCAAGTTTGGTACTGCATCACCGCCACGTTCATTATGGTAGCGCTTATTTTAGCTGTGTTTGAACTGACAAGACAAGTGAGATTTGCCACTAGACAAATTTCAGAGATGTTTGCACATTTATGGTCCTCTTTCCTACAGGTTTCAGTTGAACAACCCATAAGTAATGTACTAAGAATCATCTTTTTGTTTTGGATATATTACAGTTTAGTTATTACATCATTGTTTCAAGGAAAAATTATTAGCACTTTAACCGTTCCGAAGTATTATCCTGATATAAATACTCTACATGGACTTAACAACTCTAAGTTGGAATTATGGGGTCCTGGAAGCTATAAGAGTATCTTCAACAATCCTTCAGATAAAGTTCTTTGGACGCTACATAAGAGATACAAAATAGAAAGAAAATTTGAAAACGCTGTTAAGTATTTAATGAGAAATGGAAATATTTCAGTTGTAGGTGCAAATGAAATTTTGGAGTATTATGGATACAAATTGCATAAATGTTTAAGTTGTACACCGCCATTTCATATGATGGAGGAAAGTATGGGAAGACGTCTTCTGGCAATTCCACTACCAAAAGACTCTCCTTTTACTTCACGTTTGAATACTCTTATAGGAAGAATGAAACAAGCAGGTTTTATTCAGAAGTGGATTCTAGATCTTATAAGAGACTCAAAGGACGACAGTGGTTGTGAGGATCCTTGTAATAGTGAAGTGAAAAGTCTAACACTAGAAAATATTGAGGCATGTTTCATTATAATGGGATTCGGTTCAGTGGTTGCATTGATTGCATTTGCATTTGAAATACTTATCAAGAAATTTGCTATTTAAAGTAGAATCATTTAAGATTCAGATAGTGTATGTTTAATTGAAAGTGCTTCATAAGGGGATTGATTAAAATCATTTAAATTTTAATTTAAATGAATGTATCAAATCTAGTTGGTTTTCAACACAAATTAATTTATATTATAATGATCCGCGTGCCTGAGAGCACGTGCCACTCATTCAAGATAAACAAATAGTAAAATGTGTGTACTACGCTGTGTAAGCAAATGTGTACTACAAGTGTCATAACGTGACCAATTTATGTATTAGAAATTAATTCCATTACTCGTAGTTTTGGTGTTAATAACTTTTTCTCGTGTATGTTGTGACATGCTGCATAAAAATCCACCAACCTCGTTTCCAACTCCCTACACTTTATAATATATTTTCTACCATATATACGTATATATATTAGCAAAATTTGCCCTTCCGGAAGATTTTAAGTTTGGGATTTGTTCAGCAGAAAATGGAAATATACTACAGCATGAACGAAGTGTGATTCTTTTGTAATTCTCAGCATGAGTTTCAAGATTCTTCTTGCAACAATATTTGCGTTGTGATGTATGTATTCGTTCACGAAGATACAACAAAATTAACTCTTCGGAACTCCTTTACATATATGTATAGTAACTACAGTTCTTAACAGTGTATCCTGCAATTCCATCTTTTATAAATGAAAAATACCTTCTACATTTTACAAAGGAATGTCTGTAATACAATTATGAGAATAATTCATGTAATATTGTCACCTTTGACAAAACATTTATTATATATCCGCGAGTTGTTCTAAATACAAAGTGATTACGATAACTAGTACTACATTATTCGATAACATTTAACGTTCCTCTGATGAACCATTTTAGGAGTGTATGTTGCGATATTTTCATTCGCCATCTTTCCCAAAAAAGCTTTCAATGTCGTAATTTGAATTTATGTGGAGTAGAGAAACATTGAAGTCTACGACAACATAACTAATCTGTGATTCTTCCCTGGCTTTCAGTACGAGTTTCAAGATTTCTATTTTGTGCAAAATATTTAAGTATGAATGTACTTGTTCATAAACATAAACAATAAGGGACTGGTTCCACTATAATAAGTAACCAATTTGTTATCGAATTTAAGGTACCTAGTTATTACCAAAATTAAGAGCTGAATTTGGTATTTTATCATAAACTGGAAAAATACATTTTAGGAAAAGCTGGCGCGTACCAGCGACGAAGGATTCGGATCATCAATCTAATACCTAATACATATTAACTAGCACAACACAAAATAATAATAGTAATAGCTCAAATTACAAACACAAAACCAACTCAATTAAAGTACCAGTAATCATTCCAAGAGGAATACAACTCACCAAGATCTTAAAAGGTGTGAACCACATATACGTGATTAAAGTCTCAGATGAACGTTCGTTGCCACACGCCAAAGTTCGTATATCGGAGAAGTACGAGTAGTTGCTGTTGCTGCACCAAGAACACGTTTTCTGTAATTGTCTATTTCAACATAACAAAGTCTGTCCACTAAAGGTTTTTCACTAAGTATCGAACACTGGCAATTTAAACTAAGTCCAATCGTGGTTTAAAAGATCCAAGTCAAAGTTCGAAGATTCAGTACTTGCAAATTTTACCTAGAATAGACATACTGAAAGTAACGGAATTATTGCCTTTCTATCTGACTGCTTCAGATTGGCCTGATCAAAAAGGTAGAGGGGGGGTATTTAAATTTGTTACTAACATGTCTTGTCACGATAATGATGACATGATTTAGAAATCTTGGGAAGAGAAATTCAAGGGCTTCTCATAAGGAGATGCTTTACGTCATTCTGAATTTTAGTACTAATGCGTGTTCAAGTAGAATGCAGTGGTGAGAAAATGGCGTCATTTAATATTAGTAATATTCCATGATTTACTTCTTGGACATCTGCGGCGAAGGTCAAAAGTCATGCCTGGAAGGTGTTGTATTGGCTCTGTGTGTTGCAGTATCTGATAATTATTAATTCACATATGGGAAAAATGATTATTCGCATTTTACGTTGTTTGCAGGTGGCGTTTAATAATATTACAAATCCTTTTGGGTTGATATAAGTTCTCATGTCATTGCTTATTATTCATGTTCGGCGCTTCGTACTTGTAGGAACTTAGATAATGATATCATCCTAATCTGATATTATCATTGGTGATCGAAAAATTTCCATTCGTCACAACACGTACCTATTAACATATTCATTTATTGAAGCTTTTCTTACTCACTAATACATCATGTTATTATCTAAGAATGTAATAAAGAATTTAAAATTTCCCAAATAATTAAAGTTCAGTTATACGACATTACCGACACTTGCTAAAATAAAGAGCTCGGGTTGTATAATCAGATATACAACAGGAATTATTTATAAATACAACTGTTCTAAAAGTAATTACTGAAAGTGGTTTTATTGTATGTAAAAAAGAAACATAGGAAAAAAATAAAATTGAAAACATCAATACTAAAGTAAAGAACAAAACTTGTAAAATCATTTTTGTGCAGAGTCTTTTGAGAACTCTTTTGCATTTTTGAAGTCTTTGTGAATGTCTGTATAGATATAATATGCATAAACGAAAATTTAGTACAAAAACATTAATGTAATAAAACTGATAGTATTTGAAATATTTGGATATGGATATATTTGTGTCCATTAAATAATGAAAAATAAAACTGAATCGTAAGGAATGTCTTTGAATACACTTGATTATATGGTATGAATTGGTTAAGTTTGTTTCAACCTAGCACTGTTAGTTTTATTCTTTTCATAAAGCATTATATTGCACTTTCATTGATGTTGCAAAGTTATGTCCTTGATATCAGCGGGAATCACGGTTAGTAACTTATCGTAAAGCTGTCCTTAAAGGTCATGTCGTTTTCAGGTGAATGGCACTTAACAAAATATTAAAAGTGAGGCGATTACAAAGTGAAGATGTTGTAAAAATATGTGTTGACACTGTTGTATACTTTTGAAACTTATTGTTCATTTTGTAGAGGATCGTCCATATTTGATTTTATATATCTTGATGATCACAGTGTGTCGTAACATTGCATTTGTGATATAAATAACGGCCAGTAACTGCTACAGGTTGTTCTGGAGAATTGTTCATCACTGAATGTCGCTGAATGGGAAATAACACTGGGAGCAAGTTTCGTCGAACACTTGGTAGTTTGCGGGGGTTTATATACAAACCAAGGTTTATTTACAGGGGTGCACTAAGGGTTGTCAGAGGCTTATCTGGGCGTGTTTTCCTGGTATACGTTCTTCAGTGGTAAGTATCTTGCAGTGGATTCACTGGAGAAGAGAAGATGTTGCTTAAAGAATGCTGTATGTTAAAGCTGTTGCTGCTTCTGTTGCAAAATGCTACGTTGTTGTAGAATTATGTGGCTGCTAGTGCTATTTTTCCTTTGTAATTATTTGCAGAACTGTAGAAGGCGTTTTCAAGTGCGTTGAAACTTAGGTTGAAGTTGAGAATATGTTTATATAGGGTGGGTGAATGATATAAAATTGAAAATTGATTAAAATTATAATGCATTGACTAAGAACGAACAAAATATAAGAACAGAATCAAAGTTAAAACTGGAATTGAAATAATATTAAATTAACTATAAAACGAAATAAATATGTGTATATTTACAAAGTTAAACCTCTATTGGATTGGTTCAAATGTTAGTTTTGAAAGGTATTTGGAGCTTTATCTAATAATAATACTTAAATTAACAAATAAGATATAATCTAAGTATGGGTAATATGACGGATTTGTCTGTACACAAGGTACTATCTCCGGAATCATTGGTGAAATTGAATTTCACTTAACGGAATATAAATGTCATTAATTATGAACCTAAACTGGCTGCGTAGTAACGGCTATTTATAAAACCAAATCCAGGAAATGGTGGTATTATTTTGTTATGCGGTTGATATTGTGGGGAGGCCGGTGGTGGTCTTTGAAGTCGTTTATGATTATAATGGCAAAAGTCATAAAAATGCTATATTAGGAAGAAAGGAAAGTAGCATGAGAAGGATAAGGGAAGTGGTACGATTTCCAATATGAAATATGGGTGAAATTGGTGAAGAAACATTCATCTCTAATTCTTTAAGTTTATTTTGAATTGCAGAGAAATAGTCATTTAAAGCTGAAGTTATCTGTGTGAAATATGAGATGTTGATTGAGATATATCGAATAGTAGATCTTAATGTCACTTTTGTTTCCAAAATAATCTTCTGAAAATGAATGTTTCGTACTGAAAGTAGGGGATGAATTTTGAACTATTGCGTGTTGGATCAGTTGCTACAGATGTAAGCCTATTTTCTTTATTACGTCTTATTAAATTTACTGGAATATCTGAACTAATGAGTAAACCTGATGGGGTGTATTTATAAATAATTGGTGGAAATCCTTGGATTACTTCTGTGTGGCAATTAGTTAAACTAGCGATCTTAAATAGTGAGTTTAAACAGATTTTGACGAAAGAGAAGTGTACAAATTTTCATAAATGAAAATAAGTTGTGAACACAAGTCGTTATTTAACTCAAAGAATCCTAAGGATGTCCTGTAGACAAATTTCAGTAGCGTATATTGTATATGTTTTCCATTATTAACTATGCATAAATTAAAAACTCGAAAAACTGGGACAATATCGTACTCATGAACTATAGGTATTTCTAAAAGTACAGAAATTGCAGTCTGTTGTGGGTCATACTGTAATAAAGTTTGTACTGTAAGTGAATAAAACAATGCTGTATCCTAAGCGTAAATTGTATTTTTAAGATTAAGGTGACTGGAAATGAAAGATTGAGTTAGAGCTATTGCTAGAATTCGAAATGACACATGTTCTTGAAGAATATCTGTAACAAGAAGAAGAATTTCATTATGAGCTGAGAACTGATGAAATAAGGAAGTAATTTTTCTATGGTGTGTTGTTAATGTAGAAACATACTTATTGGTCTCGTTTTTAAGATGTAGTAAAGCGTTCTTTACTCCGAGAACAATGTCTTTCACGATAGTAACCTGATTTTTAAAATTTCGAGAAATTGCTTGAATTTCTTAATGAAATAATTCCTGATTAAATCTTAAATGTTGTAGGTAATGCTCGAGGTGTCTTTGATTGAACGGCTTGAAAAACGAAAGGCTAAAGTAGCGGAGTTAATGAGAATGGATAGTAAGTTACGTTTTTGTCGGCTGTGAGAACACATAGAAGTATCAGAATTGACCTTAAAAGTACAAGGAAACAAAGATTCTAGGACTTTTTGAAGAGTTGTTCGAGATGGCCATATTGTTGTAAGAAATGTTTAAATTCACCGCAATGTGTGTCTTGTACTAGCTTATTTGAAACATCGATGTGAATATAATAAGAAATATAGATTTTATGCTCTTTAAGAATTGCGATTGCTTGTTTATGGAAAAGTAAGCCTGCAGAAGGGACTCATGTATACTCTGTGTCGAAAATTATATCTTGGTTCGTATCTAGGTGGGGGAAATGTTCGTTAGTAGTCGGGTGCGCATACACCTTAATGATGTGGGTGAGGATAAGAAATATGAATAAAGGGAATGTAGACTTCAAAATGGTAGTCATTTTGGTACTCCTGTATACTGGTGACCAAAATACCAGGTGTGTAAATATGAAACCGGAATTTGTACATAGACGGCGTTAACTGTCACTGTGGTTACCGTAAAACTGCGTCCTTGGCGCCACTTGCTTGTTTTGACTGCTCATAACGATTTGCAACTCACAACCAGACAAGTTTCATGTCATAGTGTAATGTTTAATAGCGTTGAACGAACATGGCGCAATTTGTACCTATAAACTACGATGTGCGGAAAGCATTGATTTTTTGTAACCATTTGAAGAAAACTGCTGCAGAATCGCATCACATGCTTGTCGAAGCTTACGGTGATCATGCTCTTGGTAAGTCACAGTGCTATACGTGGTTTACAAAATTTAAAAGTGGCGATTTTAACGTGAGAAACGAAGAACGTGGAAGACCACCGAAAAAGTTTCCGGACAGCGAATTGCAAGCTTTGTTGAATGAGGATGAAGCTCAAACGCAACAGCAACTCGCGGATCAACTAAATGTGGCACGAGATGCAGTTTCCATACGTTTAAAAGACATGGGAAAGATTCAGAAGGTCGGAACATGGGATCCGCATGCATCGACTGAACGACAGCAAGTAAACCAAAAAAACACTTGCGAAATTCTGCTCGCCAGGTACAAAAGAAAATCATTTCTCCATCGAATTGTGACTGGTGACGAAAAGTGGATCTATTTCGAGAATCCTAAGCGTAAAAGATCATGGGTAACTCCAGGAGAACTGGCGACATCGACTGCAAGATCAAATCGCTATGGACGGAAGACAATGCTTTGTGTTTGGTGGGATCAGAAGGGAGTGATCTATTATGGACTGCTGAAACCTGGCGAAACCGTTAATAACCAACGTTACCGACAACAAATGATCGATTTGCATCAAGCTTTGCTTGAAAAACGACCAGAATATGACCAAAGATAACATCAAGTGATTGTGCTTCACGATAATGCACCCTCCTACACAGCAAAACCGGTCAAGGAAACGATTGCGACGTTTGACTGAGTAATCCTTCCGCATGCGGCTTACTCACCAGACTTGGCGCCTTCCGATTTTTACTTATTTGCATCCAGGTGACACGCATGTGCTGACCAGCGCTTCACATCTTACGAAAATGGCTTGATGACTGGTTTGCAGCACAAGAGACAATTTTTGTTTGGTCTGGCATCCACACATTGCCGGAACGATGGCAGAAATGTATAGTAAGCGATGGTCAATACTTCGAATAAAATAGTTCTTAGCATTGTCATCTAATCACTGTGTCTTTTCTGTACATAAATTCCGGTTTCATATTCACACACCTAGTATGATCGCTGGCATTTCTGGCTCCAAAGTGGTAGAATATGACCTGCAAACATCAACCGGAAGTTGTGTCGATCATTATGTAATTCTACATTAAAATAGTAAATATGCTGTTTTAAATATTGAATTTTAAGCGTTTTAAAATTTTCCAAATAATTAAAGTTTGGTTGTACATAAAGGTACAACGTGGTTTATTAACTCTTCAAAAACTAGTTTGAAAGTTATCAGTTTACGTAATAGGAATACATTTCCCTCTGTTGCGTAACTTATTTATTGATATCACCAGAGACATAATCTCAAACTTTAAGGCTTACATATTCAAAAATACAAAGCATATATAAAATCATACATCCAATGGAAAATTAAAATTAAAAATAAGCTTAAAATACAAATAAAAATTAATAAAAAAAATCAATACAACAACACTAAGCAAACTTCAGTGACTATAATCTGATTACTATTAAAATTACTTCTGAACTCATTCAATATGAGGTGTATAAAAGAAGGAATATTAATTAATTAATTAACACAATAATAACGAATTGGCGTACATAGATTTTAGTATGTTTATAAACTATGTGAAAGGTAATCCCAAATACAACTGTAATAAATTGTTATCTTCATAAATCGTTATATGTTTACATGTTTTAATCTAGACCTCCTTGTTCGGTATGAGTCCAGCCTTACATAAACGTAAATGTATAAAACATTGTTTTCGTGCAAGATGGGACAACATCACATGTCGGTTGTCAAGCTTCGTGCAACCTTCACTGCTAAATGCATTATCTCAAGTGGTATTCTGTACGCGTCATCCGCAAAATACTTTAATTTAAATTCATATGACTTATGACTGTAGGGATGTTTGAAATCGCGTCTACAAGGGACATGCCTGGTCTGTACCTGGCCTGAAGGACATCTTTCAGCGGCATGTCGCTCAGATTACACCGTTTTTTCCGTGAACTGTTCAACATGTTATTTTAGAGATACAGCTTGTCGGCCATGTCTTTGCCGGACATAATGAACACTTTTGTGGCCGTCAGTTCCTAACAAAGTTGTTTACATTACGCCTTTTCGTAACCATTAGTTGCTAATAACGTTGTTTACATTATGCACTCTAGCATAATATACGGAAACATCACGATTACCACTATAACAAACCTATAGAGATAAAACAAGAAAAGAATCTTGGACCAGAATACAGCCAGGTCAATATTACCCTTTTAGCATTTTATATGCATAAAGTTGTTCGTAAATATGTTACTGTCTTATACAGGTGAATTTCGCTTTAACATATATACTTATTCATACTTATTTATTCTTGTTTTATAAATTCAGTGCACTTATTACTTCTTAGGTTTCGTTCTTGTTTTGCTAAAACATTGTTTAAATTAGAAAACCACAGGAAAAGAGCGTGCTTTGTCCATTCCCTTGATTTTACAGGAGAGCGTTTTAAATGTCCACTATTAGCATTAGGTATACCTGCGCATCACTTAAAGATTTGCTTGTTATAGAAGACCTATGCATATGGTCTTCATGCATAATAGTTTGGTAGAAAAACCTTTCAATTTGTTTCAAAATGGACAGAGCACGTTTTTGCCATGTTGTCATCATTAGTAATTTCACAATTTATAGTCCTTTTTTCATTTAAAATTCTTCGTCCATCACTTGGATTTTACGTCTAATGGACAGTAGAACGACAAACACGGAAGAGGAAGAAAGCACCTACGGCCTAATTGTATGCTACCATCCCAAAATTCACCTGGTGAGAGGAAAAGTGTAAACTTGTCGTGCCATGGGTTTCGAAGTAAAGATCTTCGAAATGTTAATCCAACGCCGTACCATCAAGCCACGATCGTTCAGTTTTATAGCATGCCTCATTTACGTTAGTTTCCAAAATATTCGTAATTCTTATTACACAAGGCAATTCAAAAAAACCAAAGTAGCCTGGTAGCTCACAAACAGGCACGGAAATGAAGCATCGTGGAATTGTGGGGAGGCTACATTTTGGAGTACATAGTCAATGTTTTTGCCATCTTGAAATCCGCCATATTGGATGGAGGTCAATTATTTTGCAAATTGCAAGTGGGTCGTGTAATATATAAAACAATATAATAATGTTCCGTGAAAATCATTCTACATGTCAGATTTTTCCTACGACGTAAGAGTTGTCGTCACGGAAAGGGCGATGCTGGATAAATGAACATATAATTTAGCAATGCACTGCAAACTTATTAATTGAAAAATAAAAGTTTAAATGGGAATAATTAGCCACTCACAGGGAATAGCTAAATTTGTACTTCCCTTATATGGGACATCTGATACATTTATTACATTTCATCATAATATAATGTATAAATGTAGTAATATATCGGGAGGTATTGACGAGTGACAGCCCAAAATAACGTGAAAAAGGGGCAGAAAATAAAAGATGTGCGTAGGTAACCTAATACCTACGGGAAGGGGACACTTGGCCAAGCACAGTACAATATTGTCACATAAATAGTGTTGCGAGCCAACACAAACGTATATTTTTTTTAGATGGCAGTACGAACAGTGTTAATTGAAAATAAAGCTCCGAAGCAAAATTAAATGCTTAGTGTCGCCAACTTCGGGAGATAAAAATGGGAAAAGAAGAAATGCATCATATTAGATCAAAAAGTTGTAGACAACATGAAAATACGAATTGGTCAAAAAAAATGTCAAAATTAAAGTTCACTACGATTAGCAGTGTTACCACACGAGACACCGAAAGAATGGGAAATTAAAAATCGCTATTTACACAAAAATGCTCCCCAGACAAAAGTCACCAAAATAACCAGGGAGGGTCTAAAAATGCAGTAACACTTATTTGGAAGCGACATCACAAAACGTTCACAAGATACAACAAAAGAAGGAAAAGGTGGCAACATTACAGGGACATTTTTATCCACCATGCTACACTGGGATCCACACATGGAATCCCCCATGCAACACTGGAATCCAAACAATAAAACAAAGCTTCTTAGCAAGTAAAGATTTGAAATACAGTCTCAAATTAGCAATCACACATATCATAAGCGTGGAGCAGTCGGTAGCTTGTCAGGCTTTGTAACTTTTTATACTTTGGGCAGCACTTCTAGTACCAGTGGTGTCATTGCATTTTTTGTTATAATGCTCTATTTATATTAAACACTTATTGACTTTTTACATTGATTAACTGTTTTCTTCGCAAAAATAAATGTTCCATACATTTTATTGTAAAGTTGCTTATAGCATACGATATGTACATGTATTTTCGATTTCGTCTTTTTACATTCATACCTAATGTATTGAAATGACAGATGCGCTTTTCTTATTTTTATTGTTGTAATGAAATAAGATCACTCTGACAAGATATATTTGTTGAATGTCGATAATAATGTTACGATCAAATATTTTTTTCTTAATCTTACAATTGTACACTACAACAGTTTTTGTTACAGTTTGACTGACCGTATTTAAAGATTGCATCAACTAATTTAAGGATTCATTATATTGTCCTCCCCTCTCCCGATGAAATCGGATCTATTATTTTCATGCATTCGTGTAAAGAGATATTTTGTCTCCTTCATATCATTTACATAATCCGTGATACAGACACAATGGATACAAAAGTG
Organism: Lepisma saccharinum; assembly: GCA_022664845.1. NCBI lineage: Eukaryota > Metazoa > Arthropoda > Insecta > Zygentoma > Lepismatidae > Lepisma > Lepisma saccharinum. The sequence continues at coordinate 32,211 of JAGDQP010006477.1, read as the reverse complement.
GAAACACTTCGCGATATGTGAGATTCTTGAGCACACGCCCCCAAGGTAAAAATATTTACAGCTCAAGTCTAAAGAAACCCTGCAAAACTCTATATTTAAAATTGTGAAATTTAAGGGCCCTTCTCACACCCGCCCGCACTTTTTAACATTTTTCTAAATATTTGAAAAACTAAGAGCATTATAAGAAATATAAGCGCATAGCGCACTAGAACTTACAAATTACTATGAAATACATGGACAGTGATATCGAGATCTTGTCCATTGATGAGTGACACGTTTTCAAAGATTATGACGTAATTATTTAATTGAAGTCTCAATAGTCATCAATCGACAAGATATCGAGATCCCGGTTTATTGTTATCCATAGTGATAATTCGTAAGTTCTAGTGCTCTATGTCCTAACACTTTTCATAACACTCTCAGTTTGTTAAATATTTAGAAAAATGTTAAAAAAGCGATGACGGGTGCGAGGAGGGCCTTAAAATTACCAAATTTTAAAATTAGAGTTTTGCAGGTTTTCTAAAGATTTGAGTCATAAATATTTTTAACTTGGGGGCGTTTACACAATAATTTGGAAGGGCACTTCTCGCCATTGGCGAAGTGTTTCCAATTTTGTGTCCATTATGTCTGTATCACGGATTATATAAATGATAGGAAGTAGACAAAATACCTCTTTACACGAATACATGAAACTAATAGATCCAAATTCATCGGCGGAGGGGAGGACAATATAATTAATTCTTAAATTTATTTATTCAACCTTTAAATACGGTCAGTCAAACTGTAACAAAAATTGTTGTGGTGTAAAATTGCCCCTTTCTCCAGAAAGGCAAAGAAAAATATTTGATCTTAACATTAGTATCGACAATCAACAAACGTATCTTGCAAGAGAGATCATATTTCGTTACTACAAAGAAAATAAGAATAGCGCATGTGTCATTTTAATGCATTAGGTATTTATGTAAAAAGACGAAATCGGAAATACAAGCACATATCGTATGTCATAAGCAGTATTTATAATAAAATGTCTCGAACATTTATTTTTGCGAACAAAACAATTAAACATTGTAAAAGGTCAATAAGTGTTTAATATAAATAAAGCATTATAACAAAAAATGCAATGACACCACTGGTACTAGAAGTGCTGCCCAAAGTATAAAACGTTACAAAGCCTGACACGCTGCCGACTGCTCCACGCTTATGATATGTGTGATTGCTAATTTGAGACTGTATTTCAAATCTTTACTTCCTAAGAAGCTTTGTTTCTTTATACCTACTGTAGTTTATCAAGCAAACTATAAAGTAACTCGCTCATACCATGGTAACGTACTACCTTCTTTGTGTACGTTTTAAAATCCAAATATCGAATAGGTAGTCACTATCACTTCAAGCTCGCGAACGAACATCCTGGCAATTGAAGAGCAAAGCAAGATTTGCCATACCCCTGGAAACCTTGTGTGGATACCAGTGTTGCACAAGGGATAAGAAATGTCCCTCTAATGTTGCCACCTTTTCCTTCTTTTGTTGTATCTTGTGAACGCTTTGTGATATCGTTTCCAAATAAATGCTATTGCATTTTTAGACCCTCAAAGAGGCTCTCGGATTACTTTCTTGACTTTTGTCTGGGGAGCATTTTTGTGTAAATAGCGATTTTAAATTTCCCATTCTTTCGGCGTCTCATGTGGTAATAATGCTAATCGTAGTAAACTTTGACATTTTGTTGGGACCACTTCATATTTTCATTTCGTCTAGAAGCTTTTGATCTAATATGATCCGCTTAGTTACCATCCATTAGTTCTTTTTGACCGTTTATATGTACCCAAGTTAGCGACACTGAGCATTGATTTTTATATCATTCGTTGAATTTTGCTTCGAAACTTTATTTTTAATTATCAGTGTGTGTATTGCCATTTGAAAGAAATGTAAGTTTGTGTTAGGTGGCAATATTGCTTATGTGACAATATTATCCTGTGTTTGGTCAAGTGCCCCCTTCCCGTAGGTATTAGGTTACCTACGCACATCTACTGCCCCTCTTTCAAGTTATTTTGGGCTGTCACTCGTCAATGCCTCACCCGGTATAAGGACAATATGATTCGAAAAATAATAATTAGTTTCCCACATTAGTTTCTAGTTCGAAGTAGATCTATAGTACTAATAAAGTACTATAATAATCAGATACAAATAGCAGGTGGGCGGCATTTGGAACTGATGTTATCTTATTTCTAATTGGCTGTTGGGAAACCAATTTAATATTATATTGATAATAAAATAGCATGTTATAGTTGAGTATGTGGAAGGAGAAGTGGAAACAATTATACTGATAGTTATGAAAAATAAACGTAATAGATTTTCTTGATAATATTTTCATATTATTTGACTGTCATATACTTTTAAATACTTTGCGTGACTATATTGCTCTTGTTTAGGTGCCGCTATCGATTATCTGACGTTAATTATTCCATCTGAGTGTCTCTGTTTATTCAGAAATGTTTAGTAATACGTAGTGTACACTAACAGTTCATTTCAACAAATTTCAAACTGCTAAGGTAGTTGAAACCTTTCCTGCAGGGTATATAAAAGGAATATTATTATTCTTGTGAGTGCAAGACTTCCGAAAATTTCAACATGTTCCAGTTATTACTTGTGTTCATTAGCTATCATTAAGAGTGCTCCTCACTCCAACCCCAATTTTAACCTTCTTCAAAATATTTCAAACCTTTTCAAAGATTATGACGCCATTATTTAATTGAAGTCTCAGCACTGATCAATCAACAAGATTTCAAGATCGCTGTCCATTGTATTTAAGAGTTATTTGTAAGTTCTAGTGCGCTATGAACTTATATTTTTGATAGTACTCTTAGTTTTTTTTTTTTTAATGTTTTGAAAAAGTTGGAGCGAAAAACCCTCTTTATTCGGAAACATGCAGTTTACTTAGTTTGATATATCTGTGCACTGCATATGCATTACTTGTTACCTTAAGAAATATTTATTTCTTTATAGAATGGCACTATCTTAGCAATAGTGCATGAGGATGTAAATCGACAATTGGCGTTCTGATTTTCAAGTATATCTGTAGGGTATTCCATCCAACTACAAAATTCCTTTCCTGAATCAATTGGGATAGAATTGAATGCCCATTATAATTAGTTTTAATTTATTTAGTTTATAGTTATTTAAAAATTTACAGAAAATAAAATAGTCGAAGTAAATAATTAGACGTGCACAAGAAACTTTCATTCGATACAGACTGTATATAAAGGGTGGTTCTGGAAATCCGTAACATGATCATAACTCAGCTCCTAGTACACAGATATATTTGAAACAAAAATGTTCATACCAAACTGCATGAGCAGAATCACATGGTGACGCTTCTGAAATTAGTTGTGTCTTGGGAATAGTTCAACGGGGGAGCAACTTCAAAATTGATCTTGCTCCCGTTGAAACAGGCGCTAAATTTTGAACAACTTTTAGAAGAAACACTTTTCGATAGCCTATACCGTTTCTTAACTAGAAACCCTAATTAGTGGTCAAAATTAGCATCGTGTAGAGAGTTTTCGTGTCTTTTCGGATATTATGACTCAAAGGGTGTAAATAAAGGTTCCGAACTAAAGTGAAATACTATATGGTATACGAGGAATCAAACGGTTAAATTCTCGAAAACAGGGGCGTCTCGAGAATACTGTTACTGGGAGGTAGCTTCAAAATTTTAAATAGAAAAAATGTTTGATTTTGCGTTCTTTGAAACAAACATGAAATTTTGAACATTTTTCAGAGCATACATTGTTTAATATCTCGCAACTTTGCAAATTGCAAGAGTTAATAAATAGGTCAACAGTCAACTTATCAAATAGGGTTGTAACTAAACATATTTAAAAATGTTTCTTCTGAAATTTGTTCAAAATTTCACTTTGTTTCAAAGAAAGCAAAATCAACCATTGTTACTATTTAAATTTTGAAGTTGCCCCCCAGTAATAGTATTTCCGGGACAGCTCTGTTTTCGAACCTTTCACTGTTTGATTCCGCATATGTGGTATATTGGAACTCTTGTTTACTGTTCCCTTTGAGTTACATCCGAAAAGTCCCGAAAACCCTCTATATCATGTTAATTTTGACCACCAATTAGGGCTTCTAGTTATGAAACAGTATGAACTATCGATAAATGTTTCATCTAAAAGTTGTTCAAAATTTAACAATTGTTTCAATGGCGGTAAAAATCAACCCGTGCTTTCATTTAAAATTTTGAAGTTTTCCCCTCAAAAGTTATTCCCAAGTTCCCAAGACGCCACTGATTTCAGAAGCATCACCACGTGATTCTGCATATGCATTTTGGTATGAACATTATTTGTTATTAAAACAAGAAAAAGAATATATGAACACGCGCCCTATCATGTATAGTTTCGGCGCTACGTGGCTCCAAAGACGTCGAGAATTGTATTGCAATTCGATTGACTTCGAACACTAATAGCTGTAGAGCTGGCGGCCCGTTGTTTCGTCAAAGAAACCAGACTTGATCGTTCAGAAAATGCACATGTCAGAAGTGAAAGAAAAGTTCGCGAGGGAAGTGAGGGATTCCTTAAGAATTGGATAGCGGAATTGGGTCTAACAAAGCTTGTAGAGGATGACTTCCTACCAGAGAACAACATCACGTTGGTTGCAAGTCGATACCTCACACAGATATAAGATTTTGAAGGAATGAATAATGTATGAGTGGTTGCATAATGGCACCTGAAAGAATAGCAAACGTTGAAAGGAACATGGTTTAAGTGCTCCATTGGGACATAGGTATCCATGTACAGACCCATGGTTGTGATGAGGTGTAAATGCCTGCTATGGATGTCCGCGAACACCTGACAAACACCTGCGGAGGCCGGTAGATTGGACGAGGATGGCCAATCGCATGCCCAGCACGCTCTCCGGACTTTACCCAGCATTATTTCTTTTTGTGGAGATATGTCAAAAGTCTGGTGTACTCAACTGCAGTTGGTAGTAGGGACGAACTTATTGCAAGGATTAGGGACGCGTTTAATTACATACGACATACTCCTGCAATGTTCGCGAGTGTTTGAGAGTACCTTCTTCGGATCGCAAATGCAATCTGGTGCAAGGTGGCCACTTTGAACATCTCCTGTAACACAACATAAAGTTGCATAAGACATACCGAAACATCTCATGTTACGCGCAATACCACCACAGGTCTTGTTCACGCATTGTACGATACTTGTCTTACGTTACACTTCTTTGAACATGTATTAATGTTAACCAATGTTGTATTTACCAACGCTGTATGCACCTCAATTAACGCATAAGCACCGCATATAATCCGTTCCCAACCACGCGATGACATGCTGCTACAACGAAGCCACACATTGTGACATTATGCAACCATGCATAACACTTTTTTATTCCTTACCCATCTTGCAATTCTGTGAGGTATCGACTTGTAACCAATGTACTCTTGCTGTCTGATTTGAATTCATCCTCTACATGCTCTGCTCGACCTACTTTGGCTGTCCAATTCTTGGGGAATCTCTCACTTCACTCAAGGAATCCCTAGCGAACTTTCCAATTTACAATATTTCTTGACAAAGGAAAGGTCTATCGTCACAAACTATCTTAAATTTACTCGGCAAAAAAAAACGATCAATGTCAGGGGGCTGTGGGCTTGATAGACTTTATAGTTCAAAATAGCTTGCAGAAAAGAGTTTATAGAATCTTCAAAGCTTCTAAAACTGATATTAACAATAACAGTAACAGTCACACAAATTTCTAACCAGGAAAAATTACGACAAACTATCAAATTCTATCCTCAATATTTTAGCTACGGCATTTTTCTAAGTTTTCTCAAAATCGTAATTAATTGGCTAACGTCCCATTATTTGAAAATCTTCTCACTTCTTCTTTTGTGTATACGTGACATAATTTAACTCTACGTTGATTGATTGTGACTGATTAGCTACCCAATCCTCTGTCACATAGTGAAAGTCCAGGCCCACAGCCAGGGGGTTGAGACCCGTAAATTTTGCTTGTCCCAATACAAATATTTAATTTTGTGTGTGTTTCGTAAGCCCAAGCTCTACCCTAAATATTTCGTGGTCCCCTGCTCTTTGTGGTTAGCGGCGTGCCTGAGTGCAACATTCAGTGGAGACAACCACCGGCCGCTACTGCCCTAAATACATAGTCTATGAATACTACCATATCTTTCAATATCAATGTTTTCGGTATGTCGGTATTTTGTTATCGTACTGTATTTCGGTATATCCAAAACATACCAAATACCGAACACCCCTAATGTAGAGCACGAAAAGCACTACAGCACCGTGACGCATCAGAGGCACTGGCAATGCCATCTAGGAAAAGCAATCGGAGACTGGCCAGAACACAGAGCCATAGTGCGGTGGTTTACGACTGTTGGTTTGACATGAGTGTATGTATATGGTCGAAAGATTAATCGTCGTTAAATGCAGAAGTCTGCCAGCAACATTCCAGTTTGGAAATAAGATAACTGAAACAAAAACATGGCACACTTTTGAATTAAAATTACAGAAATAAAGACATAAAGATTTCAAAATAAGATAACTAAACTTATTTCCAAAACGACGTACTTTAATATTAAGTGAAATAGGAATGCAGATATCTTATTTGTAAGGAAATCTTGTTGTACTTGGTGTACAGATAAAAACTAGTTTCCAGATTTTAAAGAAGCTAGTTTCATAGTCTAGACTCTAATCAAATATAGCTTCCGCACATTTCTTCCAAATGAGAAATATATTTTTTTTAAATACCTTCAAATTCAAGCAAATTGCACCAGAACACTCTAATATTATGTACTGAGTATATTTCAGATTTTTCAACAAACAGGTAGCCCTAACAAACAACTGCCAAAATATGATATCGTAAATAAAATTAAAGTTCCTCAGACTTGTTAAACATATTTTAATTACAATTCCATGACTATCTTTGTCTTTCTAGGACAAAAAATGCTTAAAAGCATCAACCTTTCAAATGAAATAAATATTTATTAGTATTTAAATATAATATACATAATCAGTTCTAGTATCACAGAGCTAACTCACAATTTTGTTTTGAAACTCAAAAAAGCTCAAGCCAATCTGGAATAAATCAATATATCAAATTATTAACATTTGATAGTGGATGACTAGGATGACCACTCTCTTCCCCCTACATTGATATACCTTGGAAATTTAAGTAACTTAACACTTTCTCTTGAAAGTCAAAAGAACTCAATCGTAGCTCAGACGAATGAAATAAAAATTAAAAACTTCTTTGGTGAGTGTGTCACTTTAGTTAATGGACCTAAACTGGAGAGATTTTTTTAATGTGGACTTGTACCTTGTTTATTTTGGAAAGTTACATATGTTTCGGTTAAATATGAATATAAATAACTTTAACTTTAACTAGTTAAATATAAATAACTTCGGTTACATACAAAGTTAAATATGTTTCGGTTTTATTGAGTTAAAATATTAACATTAACTTTAGTTTTACCGATTTTTGTACTAGTTAGTATTTACTGTGAAACACGCAATAGCGCCGTAAAATTAAACACTAAGAACTCATATAATAGGGGCAAGAGATGACGTATCTTGGAGAGCGTAACTCATAGAGCAGAGGCTGATGTACCGAGTCCCGTACTAATACACTTTCTTACCTTGGAACTTAGAAATACCACACACACTTACTAATATGCAAAGATTTTCTTTGGGATAATGGAAACATTAAATTAATTTTGGGGTAATTCTGATGTACCCGAAATCTGTCTTTGCCTGCTTACAACTGATATTTACAAAACTCTAACCTAATAACACCATTATATAAATCAACTACATTAGCGCATTATTCCAAATGTAAGGTGAAACCAGGCCCAAATAACACAAGCGTAAACGCGTAAACCACTCATCTATGCCGAAAGAGCGGAGAATTCTGATATTAATATGTTCATCGTGTGTGGTACCAGGGAAATCAGCTAAGCACTTTGTAATCAACGCAGAGGCTATTTTACACGAAATCAGTTAGTCATAACTGCAGAAATGTCTCGTCGCTTGGGTACAATTTGTTGCAGATCCTACATTCTTGGATGTCACGTAATTACGCTACCTGCCTTCCTTGGCTAAGGCCCATACGAACTGCTACAGAACTACACTTTTCTCAGAAGAATTCTGGTCAGTCCGAAACTGGTTAAGTTTTAAGACATGGTATTTCAGAGTCCGGATCGGGACTGGTGTACTATGTTTAATTTGGAGATAGATTAACACTTTCAAAACACGACTGCGTTAACTCAGACTGATCTGATCGAACACTCATGAGATATTGGATATAGAGGGGATATTTTGTAGGAAGAATTAATTGGAATATCTACCAGGTGGATGATGAAAACGGGTTAAAGAACTTTGATGACAATGAGACAAGAGGAAGTTTCACAAGTCGGGGCTAATCCCGAAAGGCAGGAATTCGGTTCTAAGCGTGTTCAATAGTTCTAATCGAACTGAAGGCGGATATGTATTTCATTGATCAGAGACGTCAAGGCGTGAGTTGGTATCGATGACAGACTTCCCTTGGAGGTTGCAGCTTCTCATGAAATTAAGCTCTGTAAACATGATTGAATATGATCAATGGATCGGATGTTACAATCAATTGATTTCCGCTTAGCATGGGTCATGTTCGATGTTCTCACTGAATCACATTGCAGGTGTAAGATATTAATTTGCCTTCGAGGATCCAATGTGTGTTACTGTTGAAGTAAAGGCAATTCACTCGTCTTACTTTCGGTGGAGCAAATCCTAGCTACCAAGGTATTTCTCTATAAACTAACTACTACAAGAATGACTAAAACTAAAATTAATGCTAATATATTTACTTTAAATATATATACTACTCAATAAAACTTAAATATATTTACAATATTTTCCAAAAGGGTGGTGATAGAACAGAATACTTTGGTTAGTTTCCAGTTAAGATAAACCACACGGTTCTTTAAATTACATATGTTTAGGAGCATTACTTTGGACATTCTTTTCGGAGCAATACTTTACACGATTTTAAGTGAATTTTCTCTTTTTACATTTTTAAGCTCAGTTCAATTTTATTAGTCGCCGATTTATAAATTAATGTTTCATTATTGGTTTATCACTTTTTGCTTACTTCTGAGTTATATTTACGTGACTACATTTCTGATATAATTTGCACTAACTAAGATAGTCAATTGTATATCGTAAGCTTGTTATCATTACACCTTTACACCATCCATCCACACAAATGTAAACAATAAATATATATAGCTTAGCGTTTGTGGATCAATCCAAGATTGAAGCAGTACATTATTTGCGAGTACATAGAGCCAAAATAGCCGATAAAACAAGATGATATTATTATTTAGAAATTGAATACCAGCTACGTACGAATACTGAAGGCCTGGAATGACTCCGTTTTAAGATTATTTTAAAGACATGATAAACCGCAATAGTTAATAATGAAATTTCATATATCTTATGACAGTGATGATTTAATGATTTTCCCGTTCAATGACAATTCGTAAATAGTCTTAGTTTTAATCTTTGTTACTTATAGTTAGGGTTGTAGTATTCAATATGTCAAATTTCAATGGCTTGATTATGGTGAACCTGACTGCATTAGCATAGGTTAAAGCCACTTTGGTTAGGCACCCATGTTTGCATATAATTTGTTTATTCATTTACCTGCTTTATTTTCCAATACTTTATCTATATTTATTTAAGCTTTCCTTTGTTTTGTATTCCATTTTTATTTCATTGTGTAACTATTTTGTGCATTTTATATTCATTTAGGTTAGTAAGTTTATCCCAAAATATCTCATAGGACCTACATTTATTTTATTTTAGTGTTCAATCATTTATTTTCTCCATTTTTCAATTTTGATTTTATATATATATATACACTTGGACATGGAAAGGTCCAAATGGGACCAAAAACGAAATAGACTACGTTCTATCAAATAACAGGGCAATTCTGCAAGACGTGTCTGTTCTAAACAGTTTCAAAATCTCGAGTGATCATAGGATGGTAAGATGTAACCTGAAACTAAATACTAGACTAGAGAGAAAGAAGCTTATCAGAGGAAAACCGTCAGTTTTAGATCTGGAAAATCTTGGAAAACACAGACAGACATTCGAGATAGAACTAAGCAACAGATTCAGCGCCTTGGAAGAGTTAGAGGATGAAGAAGACATCGATAGCAGAAATAAAATACTGACTGAGATAATAAGA
>JAGDQP010006477.1:5242-21551 GCA_022664845.1 Lepisma saccharinum | reverse complement strand
GTGGATCAAAGGCTTCCTACCATATGAAGTATTAATTGCCAGCGGTAGTCACTCTGGCCAGTTCTACAGAACTATTCCAAAATTCCTCCATCAAGCTGCTTATGTCCAGGCATAAACCACCAGTATTCCGTACCACCCCCAGTGAGACACTTAACGGCTATTACTTGTGTTAAGTTTGGAAGACCACCGAATTCCACCGAAAATACTGTGAAATACGTAGCCCACGACAAGACAAGCCCTCCACTTAGAGTGATAGACTCAGTGTAATTATGTTTGTTAGTGAACAATCTGCATCTCACGCAGCAGCAGCACAGAACTGACTTGTTGACAGTTTTCAGTTCAACAGCCCGTATAACAATGAATCCAATTTTGTTAGCGAACAATGAATTCCAAAGAATTATTAATGTGTATTTATTTTAATTTCATTTTTTTATTTATACGCACTTTATCTTTTCCATTACGATATTATTATTGATTTTGAACTTTGAAAAGTTACGAAAATTAATATTTTTACGTGCATTTTATATCTAGTTGAATTTATTTAATGATTACATAAATATTTAGTAGATTTTTTAATCCAACCATTTCAAGTTTAATGTTTCAAATGATTTTAAACCAAATATTTTAGTGGAACTTTCTTTTATTATTACTAATGGAAATATGTATACTAAAAGACACTATAATCGATATTTAGACATTTATTCTGTTTATTGTTGTTTTTTTAATTTATACTTGCAACATGCAAGCGAAACATATTTCACCCTTCACATTATTTCAGCTCTTTGGGTAACATTGTAAGCAAAATTAAATTAGTCTAATGGCAAACTTATTTTTGACTACCGCCAAAGGGTAAAGGAGTAAAATATGTTTTGATTTTATTGAGTTAAAATATTAACATTAATTTTGGTTTTATTCACTCTTGTAGTAGTTAGTCTATAGACAAATAAATTAGTAGCTAGGTTTTGCTTAAAGCTGCTTTCAGACAATGCTAATGACACCGATATATGGATATTAGATTATGTCAATAAACTTCCGATTCCCACCTTTGATCTACAGAATTAGTTCCACCGGATGTAACATGAGTGAATCGCCTTTACTCCGACAGGAACACACGTTCGTTCCTCGAGTGCAAATTAATATCTTACACCTGCAAAATGATTCAGTAAGACCCGTCCTCAGCGGAAATAAATTGATAATAACATTCGATCCATTGATCATATTCAATCGCGTTTAAAGAGTTAAATTTCATGAGAATTACATGCAACGTCCAAGGGAAGTTTGTTATCGATACCAACTCACGCCATGACGTCTTTGATCAATGAAATACGTATATCCATATCATCCTTCAATTCGATTAGACCTATTGAAAGCGCTTAGAACCGAATTCTTGCCTTTCGGGATTAGCCCCGTCTTTTGAAACTTCCTCTTGTCTCATTTCCATCAAAGTTCTTTAGCCTGGTTTCATCATCCGCCTGGCAGATGTTCCAATTAATACTTATTAGAAAAAAAACTCTATATCCAATCTCTCTCGAGTGTTCGGTCAGACAGTCAGTGTTTATACAGTCTTGTTTTGAAAATGTCATTCTATGTCCAAATTAAACTTAGTTTGCCAATGCCGATACGGACTTTGATATTCCACGTCTTAAAAGTTTACCAGTTTCGGACTTAACAAGATTCTTCTGACATTGGATGTCTTAACGTTTACCAGTTTCGGACTTTAAAAAATTCTTCTGTCATTAGAAAAGTGTAGTTATGTAGCAGTTCATCTGGGTTTTAGCCAATGAAGGCAAGTAGCGCAGATACGTGATATCAAAGAACCTGGGATCTCTAACAAATTGTTTCCAAAGAACGAGACATTTCGCCAGTTATGACTGACATCGTGTGAAATAGGATGTGCGTTGATTACAAAGTGCTTAGTTAATTTCCCTAGTTCGACTCATGATGAGGATTTTAACAATTATCTGCTCTTTCAGCATAGGTTGGGCATAATTGGCTTAGGCTTGTGTTATTTTGTGCTTGGTTTCACTTAAAATTGGGAATCATGCGCTAATGGAAATGATTTACATATTGGTGCTATTGGGTTAGAGTTTTGTAAATATGAATTGTAAGCAGGCGAAGAGAGAATGTGGGTACATCAGAATTACCCCAAAAGTAATTAAATGTTTCCACTATTCCAAAGAAAATCCTTGCATATTAGTAAGTGTGTGTGTGTGGTATTTCTAAGTCTCAAGGTAAGAAAGTGTATTTGTACGGAACTAGGTACCGGAGCTTCAGTCTCTGCTCTATGAGATACGCTCTCCAAGATACGTCATCTCTTGCTCGTATGATATGAGTTCTTAATTATTAATTTTACGGAGCAGGTGCGTTCTTGACAGTATGATAACTCACAACTCTCTGTTTAGCCTAAAAGAACTGAAAATAAGCTTAAATGAATCCATATATTGAATGGCGAAAATTTAAAAATAGAAGGCTACCATTAACTTGCCTCCCCTTACTTTAAGGCTCATAAAGCCAAATAATTGGGATAGTTCAAAATGTTCTCATTCAAAATGAATTAGTTCAAAACAACTCAAAATGAACTCAAACAAATCCTAATATTAAATTCTAAAAATTTGAAATTCAGCTGGCAGCCTCAGCTTTGCTTTTCAAATGCATTACGTGATCATACGTGACGTTACATATCTTTTATTTTCATGCGGTGCTGATTCCCATGGTATGCCTAACAAAATCGCATTTTCATGTATTACGTAAGAACGGACACATGGATTCCTTCTAAACTTGGTACGGTATCAGAACAGACAACGCCCCAAATTTTTCGGCGTGTTAAATTCTTTACATTTTTACTATTTCCATGGTAATAACAGGCTCTTATTAAGACTGGAGATGATGATAATACGGTTAGACCAATATGCTGCCAACTGAGTATGATTGTACAGGACCTTACCCTTAGAAAATACAATAAATTATATTGTTGAACAACCTATCGTTTCCATGGTAACGAGATTCAATAGCTAAAAGTTATATCCAACATCATGAAAGAATGGTTATACCAATACCCTTGTAACTTCTATAATTCTATTTTGTTCTACTCTCAATACTTACACCTAATTAGCTAGTTGAACTGTTTAACGTTTCCATGGAAACGAGACTAGATTATTAAATAATGAGTCACGTGATAACTCTTAAATTAATTTCATTCAAAGTTGGTACGAATGTACAGGGGTAAAACTTTACGACTTACGTCGAATTTCAGTGTCGAAATACTTCCCGTTTCCATCTTAACGACATTTAGTTGCTAAGTACATGATTGTTTATCACGTGAGAACGCTTGTACGAATTAGAATTGTAGTGCCTCTCCGCTAATTTTTACATACATTTATTTTAAATGCTTACCTAGAATAAGATTTGTTGGTTAACCCATTTCCTCTTCCTATATATCGCTGTGACTGTGAGCAAATCGCTAGGGTTTATTCTTCTTCCTGTCTATTCCTACTAGAAATGCTTGTGAGAAGTGTATTGAGTAGACGAATAATTTATAATTCTTCCAGTTATCACCTGTACCAGCAATTTTTTTTGCTTATTTATGTTTATCCACACTTTTGTTCATATATCTTGATATGGATGGTATATTTTCCTCGACTTATGTTGTCATCTCTTCCTGATATTTATATATGTATCTTCTTGTTTCATCTCTCATTTTTGTGTTCTATTATACCTGAGGAAACAGTACTAAGCTTCCAAGCGTTAATAATTTCAAGTATCTCTTATTATTATATTAAGATCAATTGACACTTCTGTTATTTATCTTCGTTCTTCTATCTATAACCATATGTATATAAAACTATATACAGGATCTGTCCCAAAAGTAATGAGAAAGATTCTGAAAAAATATTTTTATTGAAATTAGGTACAAAATACAGTTAGAGATTATCAAAGTACATAGTACCTTTTCGAGTCTATACACCGAGTCCAACGTTTCTGCCACTCTCCGTAGCAGCTCTGGAAATATTCAACGGAGACACTGTTCAGCGCCCTTGTCACAGCAACTTGGACGTTTCCGATGGTCCCAAAATGGGTTCCATTCAAGTCAGACTTGATGCGAGGGAACAAAATGAAGTTTTACGGGGCCAGGCCTGGGCTGTACGGTGGTTGGGGAAGCACGGAATAATTTTTGTAGCCAAATATTCTCTCGCCGCTAACCCAGTGTGGTACGACTCATTGTCTTGGTGAAGGTTCTTGATCTCTGGGCGGACGCGCATGACCCTTTTTCTTAAACGGTCAAGTACCTGGATATAAAATACTGCATTTACTGTCCGGTCGGAAGAAACTCCTTGTGGACGATTTCTTTACCATAAAAAATACGATCTTCTCTTCTATCCTTGAGAACCATATGCCATCGGGAAACTTTAACAGATTATAGCGCTTCTTTTGCGTAGACTTGCCGCTACATTTCAAGTGTTTCCTATGCATTTTCCCCAAGTTTCACACAAAATTTTATCGCATAATGTTGTTCACAACTACGGTGTGTTTTTGTTCTTTTTGCATGACGCGTCACTGAGACAGCATCTTACTTGACGGGCAATCCACACTCTGCGAAGGCTCAGAGACGACTGACGGCGGTCTGGCTGTATACCTGACATCCCTCGCCATACTCCCAGGCCGAGCAATTTATCTCCCAACGCGTCTGGCGGCAGAGAAAAAATCATTGTCATTACTTTTGGGACAGAACTTGTGCATAGCACAAAAAAACAGCTACGAAATTAATTATGTTTAAACATTTTGATACTTGACACGTTTTCATGGTTCTAGTATCATGACAATATAATTAGTTTTTAATACTTTTGTTTACTTCATTGCAGGTAAACTCAACAAAAGGAGTAAATATTATATAGTTTGAAATAAGTAGAAACAAGTAGAAATTGAAGACTATGAAGACTAAAGAAACATTGATTCTTTATCTACTGATACATTCTTACTATGGACAGAAACAAGAACTGAAAGTAAATGACCAAATTACGAATTTCCAAAATTATGTATTTCAACTCTCACATTTTCTTTCAATTTTAAGCTCTAAGTTGTTCCCAGAAGCTACACTTGCTGTTTTACTGTCCACGATGAATGAAGAATACAGTGTTTTACTAGTTCAGGAAATCGTCAAGAAAATTCCATTCTCAGTGCTGGTAGTAAATAAGAAGGAAATTTCATCCTCAAATATGTCGCACAAAGACAATGGTCTAAATGACAGTGATATCATATTTATTATTATAGGAAGAGAAGAGACTGCAGACAATATGTTAGAACGTTTTAATCAATATTATTGGAACAATAAGGCTAATTTTATGGTAATATTGATATGTCAGGATGTATATGATGAGCGGTATGTAGCATATATTTTGCAACAATTTTGGAAGGTTCGAGTAATTAACGTTGCTGTTATCGGCATTGAGATTATTGGGACAGAAAACGTGCATTATAAGGATGTGATTAATAGTTATGTTTTCTTATCATCATTTAATCCATTCACAAACACAACTTACATGGATACTGTAAAACTAGTACGATTAGCTGAAGGTAGTAAGGTGTTCAGCCATGGATACTCTCGTATGAAGACAAGCAATCTGCATAAATACGTGTTATACACAGCTGCAATGGAAATTAATGCTCTGCCTGTGGATCGTGTCACTAGGTCTGATACCACTTTTGGCAAACTGAAGACCGAAGGATACTTTGCAGTGATTCAGAGGACTTTAGAAGAATACATGAATTTTGAAACAAAAACAGTGGTAACTCATGGATTTTACAAAATTGGTGAAAGGGCAGTGAATGGAACATGGACGTATCTCATGGGTGATCTTGTCAGAAAAAATGTTGATATCACTGAGAATAATTTAGCAATAACACGACAAAGAAATGAGGTAATTGATTATTCGGAGTGCGTATCTCTACCAAAGATATCATTTATGGTACCTAAAGGAAAGCAAATACCACAAGGTTTAGCTTTGGTACTATTCTTTGAACTCCAAGTATGGTACTTCATGATTGCTATGTTCACCCTAGTAGCACTTGTTTTAGTAGTATTTGAATTGATGAGATTGGTTCAAGTTGACACTAAACAAACTTCAGAGATATTCATTCATTTATGGTCCTCTTTCCTACAAGTTTCAGTTAAACAACCAAAAACTAATATAATAAGAATGATCTTTCTTTTATGGATATACTATAGTTTAGTTATTACATCACTGTATGAAGGAGGAATTATTAGCACTTTAACAGTTCCGAAGTATTATCCTGATATAAATACTCTAAAAGGACTAATCAACTCTAAGTTGGAATTATGGGGTCCTCGAAGCTATAAGAAGGTCTTCAACAATCCATCAGATAAAGTACTTTGGACGCTACATAAGACATACAAAATTGAAGGAAATTTTGAAAACGCTGTTAAGTATTTAATGAGAAATGGAAATATTTCAATTGTCGGTCCAGATGAGGTACTGAAATATTATGGATACAAATTGCATAAATGTTTAAGTTGTACACCTCCATTTCATATGGTAGAGGAAAGTGTAGAAACACGTCTGATGGCAATTCCACTACCAAGAGACTCTCCTTTTACCGCACGTTTTAATATCCTTATAGGAAGAATGAAACAGGCTGGCTTTATTCAGAAATGGATTTTGGATATTATAAGAAAGTCAAGAGACGACAGTAGTTGTGAGGATCCTTGTAATAGAGAAGTTGAAAGTCTAACACTAGAAAATATTGAGCCATGTTTAATTATAATAGGTTTCGGTTCAGGGGCTGCATTGATTGCCTTTACATTTGAAATACTTATCTCGAGATTTGCTACTCAAAATAGTATTAATTAAGATTTAGTTGCTTTTCAAAACATGTTATATTATATAAATTTGGAAGCTATTGATAACTACAAGAGTAAAAAAGAAATGTTAGTGTAAAATCCATTCTTTCAATACGCTATTCCAAGAGTAAATAATATGAATGTTGTATTCTGAAAGCCGTTTCATCCAGACCATTTGCCGTTTGCCATTGGAACATAAGTATGAATGTTATGATTGTTTTAAGTAATAGCAGGACAATTAACTTTTCTCTTATAATATTACTTTTGCTCTTGTTTACTGTGAAAAGAACTAGTATCCTTGAACATTTAAGTGCATCTTTTGCAGCTCTAAAAGTATTTTATATAAATGTGCAAAGATGGGAAGAAAAACTTTATTATAACAAAATATACATGTAGTATAACCAGTTATAGTAACATTTGAAAGAACAAAAGAAAATGGAAAGAATGAAACTAGAGCCCGGGTATTCTGATTTCAACCTAAGGCATTAACCAACTAAGCTACGGAGAACTCTGAGACATTTCTCACTCGACATTGAAGACGTTTTACACGAAACTGAGTAGGTCTGATGTTATTAGCAAAGATTATGACCAATTTGCGAATTGAAAGTGAATTATATTACTCGTAGTTTTCATGTGAACAACTTTTTACATAACATGCTTCATAAAACTTAACCCGCCTCGTCTGCAACTCCCGACACTTTATATTTTCTATCATATATATTTTAATGTGATTGTCACAATTATCCTTCTCTGAATAAGTTTGGGATTTGAATTTGATTTTGTAAATGAAAATGTACTACAGTATGAACGATGTGTACCCTCAGCAAAATTCTTTGCGCAATAATATTTGCGCTGTGATGTATGTATTCATTCAAGAGCATACAACAACACTGACTCTTCGGGAACTCTTTTACAAATGTGTATAATAATTACACTTCTTTACAGTATATCCTGTAAGTCCTTCTTTCATTGAGTTCCATTTACAAATGAAAAATACCTTCTACGTTTTACAAAGGAAGATCTGTGATACAATTATGAGAATAATTCACGTAATATTGTCACCTTTGACAGAGCATTTATTATATATTGTTCTAAATACATAGTGATGAAAATAACCCGTATTACATTATTGTATAATAATTAACGTCCTTCTGAAGAACCATTTTAAGAGGGTATGTTGTGATATGTTGCATAGTAATTCACTCTCTTTTTGCGGAAGGTTTTTAATGTTGAGATTTGAATTTGTGTAGAATAGAGAAACATTGAAGTCTACAACAACATAACTAACCTGAGATTCTTCCCTATCAGTACAAGTTTCAAGATTTCTATTTTGTGCAACAATATTTGCGCTCTGGTGGGTTTTCCTGTTCATGAATATAAAGGTACAAAGCTGTTCATTAACTCTTCGAAAACTAGTCTGAAGGCTATCCGTTGACGTAATAGGAATACACTTCTTTCTTGCTTTAGCTTATTTGTTAATTGCCTTCACCAGAGACATAATCTGCTATTTTAAGGCTTACATATTAAAAAAAACGCAGAACATATAAAACCTGCTATTTTAAGGCTTACTGAAAATGAAAATTAAAAACAAACTTAAAATGCAAATAAAAATTAATATAAAATTCAATAAAACAACACTAAGCAATATTCGATGAGTATAATCTGATGTTATTAAATCTGTTTCTAGACTCAGTTAATATGAAGTACATAAAAGAAGGAATATTAATTGATTCATGAACAGAACATTAACTAATTGGTGTATATCGACTTAAGTATGTTTATAAACTGTGTAAATGGTAATCCCAAATACAACTGTAAATATTCTCTTGATAAATCCGTATATGTCTTACACATTCTAATCTAGGCCTCCTTGTTCAGCATGTGATTTCTGCCTTACATAAACGTACCCGTGCTAAGATAATTGTTGTCATGCAAGATTGAACAACATCACATGTCGGTCGTCAGTAGAAAAATCTGCTTTCTGCAACCTTCACTGCTAAGTTAATTGCTTTCGGAAGTTTTCAATATGTGTGGTCCGACCTACCCCCAGTCCCCGCTCTAAATCCATATGTCTTCTGACTGTCGGGTGTCGGGGAATTTTAAAGATCGCGTCTACCAGGGACGTGTCTGGTCTCTGCCTGGCCTGAAGGCCATCATACAGCGACATGTCGCTCAGATTACACCGGAACTGCTGCGAACTGTTCAACATGTTGTTCTAGTGATACATCATGTCGTCTATGTCTTTGGCGTACTTATTGAACACATTTTACAGCCATTCGTTCCTAATAAAGTTGTCTATATTACACCTTTTTGTAACCAACAGTTGCTATTAAAGTTGTTATATTACACCTGTTCGTAACCATCAATTGTTAATAAAATTAATTACATTTCACCTTTTTATAACCATTAGTTAAAATAAAGTTATTTACATTACACCTTTGTGTTACCATCAGATGTTAATAAAGTTGTTTACATTACACCTTTTTGTAACCATCAGTTGGGAATAAACTTATTGACGTTACACATTCTTCATGTGTTTGGCATTCCCAGCCTAGATCATATTCCAATCCAGTCTCTGTACCATTTCCAATGTGTACGGGTAATAGTGAACGAAGAAAACTAAACAATTAACGTGATAGTTTTTATTGTAGTTTTATTTAACAATATTGACAATAATCTTGCATTTTCAGAGTGATAACAGATCTAAAGTAATTTAATAGTAAATAATATATTACACAAACTACCAACAGGTAAAGCAAAATCTGGGGACTGAGCAGAGTTTGTTTCTAATTGGAACAGCGACAGACAGCCTAACCTCTATGAAGATTGGGGAGTTTGTTTGACACACTATGTAAATATAGAGTCCAGAATACTTCATGTGACCGCTTTTTTTTCTTATTTATGACGTGCAAATTCCCTGGGGAAATAGGCCTATAAGATTCTTTGGAACCTACTAAATTATCTGCTTTTATTCTAAATGCAGTTTTTTCATTGTGAAAATCTCTTAATTGAATTCATTTGTGACTTTTAGGAATCTAAAGCTCAGATCGGAATATGAAAATGGAATGAATGCGAAAAGGAATCGACTAGGGCTTAATTTGAAGGTACCATTCCGGCAATTCCTAGCGTGACTGAGGGAAACCACTAGGAAAACCTCAATCAGGATAGTCAGTCACTCATCAGTTTGCTTATAGAGTATCTTCTTCAACTTTAGAGTATCCTTTACACATTCTTCTCTTAGTATACGCCATTACTGGATTACACTCACATGTGACTATTATATTTGAATTTTTTAATCTGAATTTATGAATTCTTAGCATTTTTGTCTCAAGCTGATAAAGATCTCTTAGAACATAACTGAATACGTGATTATATCATTTTAATATTTTAAAAACAATTTCTAACCGTAAGCTGAGCCCCATCAAGTGTTGAATCCTGTTTGATTCAATGCAACAGAACATCATATTATCTCTAGATATTGAACGTTTGAATGATTTCAAAGTAGCTAGATTGGTTAGGGTTAAACAGATCGATATGAACACGTTAAGTAGAATCATTTTTGTAATATTTTCGTTACCTGTGTGAGAAGGACGATTATGCTACTTGTGAACAATTTACCACTGGTTTTTACGATGTTAGGTAAATTGTAATTCTCATAAATTATACCACTTTTTCAAAACTCCAGGTATTATGATTTAGAAGTTGTGATGCAAAAACTGTGAAGATTTAAAGTGGTACAATTTACAAGGTCTTCTAAACTATAACACTAGAATTATAAATTGCACCAGTAGTAAAAAAAGGAAGCTTGGGAGGAATAATATAAGATAAAAATCATAAGACGATGATGTCTACGTATTTATGTCATAGCTTGTAATACATGTGGAAGTTTTGGTAATTTTAACCTTGCTCAGAGGGACAAAACTAGGCTTTCTATATAACATAATACATTATTTCAAGCATCATTCGCTTCTATTAATTTCTACACTCGCCACAATAAAATATTTTCTTCTTTGCACTGATTTTCACGCATTTGGTATGAAAGCAGACAAACCACTTCAAACACTGGATCATATCTTCATTTCTTTGCATATAATGTAATACCAGCTACTTGAGTTTAATCCAATTTTATTTGACTTTTATGCAACTTTTGCTCAGGCTGGATGGATGATGATGAGAAAATTGGTGGAATGAAGAAAATGGGAAGAAACAGGAGACCCTGAGAAATTCACGAGCACGGTGTTGGTCTACCACAAAGCCCACATGGAACGAGCCGGGTTCGAACCGGAGACCTAGTTAGTTGAGTTGTCGTTAGCAACTGTTGCACATTTCTTAACATTAACTTCTTCAGGTTTCTTGTTGTTAAACTGGAGGTTTTTCTATGTGGTACATTTCAAAAGAGACCTGGTGGTACATGTTAGAAGACATGGTCATTTTGATTTTAACCTTGCGTTGTGCCCCAAAGATAAGAAATGAAATAATTAATTGATTACTGTTCATACTATTAACATATCATATTAGATAAGGAATGCGAGTTCTAAGTGCAACAAAATTGATACATACCTGTGAGTGTGTGTAGGTTTAGTTGTTCATTCAAATTATTACTTCCTTCGGAAATTTAGCAAAAACTCTTCTCGAGCTGTGATGCCTCTATACTGAGCGTGTTCCGTGTACATACACAATACATACATACACAATACATCTCTCTGATTTGTAGCTTCACTGTGCAAACAGTTTGCAAATACACAAGTGGTACAATTTACAATCGAGTACAAATTATTAATGCAGTTAATTAAAGATTGTATTTCTTCTGTTATTCTTTAAAAAAAATAACTGCATTTCAGTGAATCGGTGAAAATTATATCTTTTCTATTAATCAGAAGCTATCGCGGTCTAGTGGTTATGGCTATGCACTTCTATGTTGTGGTAAAAAGCAAGTTCGATACCATAGTCATTGAAGTTATCCACGGTTTACCTATATTTCGTCAGACGAATGTCAATATAATATCTACACAAATGGTCTGGTAACTACATTTCCATTCCTTTCGAGCTGAGCCACAGCTGCCCCTTTGACTTAACAAAAAAAAGCTAAATAAAATAAGTAAAGCACGCAAAGGTGAACACATATATAGAAGGTGTTTACACATATATTACACAATTCACTACAATTTACCCAACCCCTGTTTCATGACAAAAATGTTATAGCAGCTTTGGATTCTACCATTTCTATTAATGTGAAAATAGATTTTAACAATTACTCAACTCCCGATTCATTCTAAATAACCAAATATAGTTTGATGTTATCATTTCCATTAGTGAGGGTGATGCTTTTTAAACTATGTAAATGTATGGAACAAAAGTACCTTTCTTCGTCGATATGTATTATGAACACATTAACGCTCGATAAAAGCTTCGTAAGTGCTTTTCTCAAAGCTCAAAACAATGTCACCAAGCTGAATAAGAATGTGAATAGGAATCTAGAAAGTTTGTAAGAGAAGATAAATACATGTAAGTTCATAAAAAAAATCATTACAAAAGCACACATAACACTCTATAGAGCTTGTTTCAGTGTTGGATACAGTCTATTCTAACTTCTGTAAGAAGTACAAAGAGTAATGTATATTTTTAGATAACAATAGCTACTGACGTTTGTGAATCAAACAGCATTTTTTACTGAACAAGTAAGTAGATAATTCTATTATACCAGGTGTCCCAAAAGGTACTTTACAACTTCAAGGTCATATAACCAGACTTGTAATTAACGTAGAGTAACAAAGTAAGTTTCATGTGATGCACCAACTCAAAAAGTTTTGTTCTGTGAGGTAATGAATAACATTCCAGTTGGCAGGAGCAACGGAATTTAAAAATGGAGACTGCACAGGCAAAGGGGCAGTGTGTGGCTTGGTTTATTGAAATCAAGTCAGACACTCAAGTCCAGCGAAGGTTCAGAACGCGGTACGGAAAAGAACCATTCTTTCGGCCATCTAGAAGAAAATGATACATAAACTTCATTGCAACAAGCAGTGTGGAATTGAAGCACGATGTAGGCAGGCCAAGAACAAGTGAAGAAGATTCGGAAAGAATTCGACAGGCTTCTCCAGCGTTTGCAGCAGAAGTCTATTCAGAAGCCAGAGCACGATCTGAAAATCCTTCGCACGACAGTCGGCTGGGCACTCCGCAAGCATCTGCAGTTGTTTCCATACCGATTGCAATTGTTACAGCAAATTAAAACCAGATGACAGGCCAAATCGCGCAAACTTTGCCTGTGCAACCTCCATTTATCAAATTTTGTTACTCCCGCCATCTGGAAAGACAAGGATGTTATTCATTACCTCACAGAACAAAACTTTTTGAGTTGGTGCATCACATGAAACTTACTTTGCTACTCTATGGTAATGAAAAGTCTAGTTATATAACCTTAAAGTTGTAAAGTACCTTTTGGGACAGGCTGTACTTCATAATTGTATTATGATAGTGTCTAACAGTCGGACCATGCATGATTAGCTCTATGCAAATCATTTAAAACTTCTCCATGTTGTCTCTGCCGAAAGCTTTCTGGCATAGATGAACACTAACGACAATTCTATTCCAAGAGAAGAACTCACTAAACCATGCGTCGAAGTTAACCACCGAAAATTGTAGCAGATACAATCTATCTCACCAGTTGCACTTTCCAGTTTTATGGTGCATTATCTTCGGTGCAGAAAATTTAATAAAATGAATGAATGAAGAACAGAGTCCGAGACTTTATGATATTTGAAGTGGAGGAATCCTACCTGAGTGGGACTGTGGCTATAGGTGAGCGTTGAGGGAATTGTATATAACGAGTTGGTAAGTACACTGAACGTCTTTGAAAGGTACCAGGACTTGATCGGTACTTTTTGAGGCCAGTGTTATTATTTCAACTATTAAAGAACAGATTTGTATTCTATGGGAAGCCTCAGATTCTGTGTTACACTTCATATTCAAATATATTGTTCCTCTTCTTTGGTTACTAATGAATGGTTTTTCTTCCTTCTAAGTTTTTCGTTTTTCCATAGCATTATGTTTAGGAATCAATAAAATCATTGCTATTATATTTTTGTGTTCATGGAAATTACATGCATAAATCAATGAAAGTACATGTATTTCATTGGAACATTTAAATTCCGCTAAGCAACGGCTACAATGCATGTCTACTTCAATTCTGGTGAGTATCGGTAAAACTTGCTAAAGAGAGGCATATTTTTTAGTTCCTGCATTATGCGTTGGCAGGCACTGACATTACGGATGAACGCTTACTGTTTCAACGCACTTATTTCAACTATAGTATCACCACATGTTCCTGTGAGTCCCTACATACGACTATGACTGCAACTTTTACCGCAGCTGATGTGAGAAAGATAATACTATATAATAATAATAATAGTAATGGAGGTATTCTGTATCAGGAGTTAATCGTGCACAATAGAAACTTTCCTTAAATCGAAAAAATACTTCTTATTTGTAAGATTTAAGCTTAGTTTGAAATAAAAACCTGTTGATTTACAAATAAGATCAATCAAATAAAACACATGTCTGTTTGTAAATAAGGTCACTTAAATAAAAACAAATAGGTTTGGAAACCAGATCATTGGAAATGAATAAAATAACTTTCTACCCTTTGCAAGTTTTTTGTAATAAGTCGACCAGGACCCATATTTAAACTACTATCCTGCTATTCCAACTGTGTCAAAGATTTCAGCCAGGATCTGCGGCTGGTGAGATCGTCCTCAGTGGCTTCCGATTGCTAAGTCAACATTGTAGCAATTAAACTATTATCCCTTGATAAGATCACTAAAATGAAAATGTTCGTTTAGATATCAGATAAGAGAAAAGAAAACATAATAGGTTCACTGAATGAAAATATACTAGTTTGCAAATAAGATCTCACAAATAATAAGAAAAATGAAAGTTTGGAAATAAAATCGTTGAAACCAAAACATTGCACTTTGGAAATGAGAGCACTGAAATGAAAACACAAGGGTTTCCAAATAAGATCATGAAACTTATTTCCAAAATGACATGCTATCATTTTTAGTTAAATGAGAAAGTAAGTATCATATTTATAATGAAAGTGTTACTTGGTGCACAAGTAAAAATTATTTCCCACGATTTTGAGAAACTGTTTTCACAGTGTCATCTATTATTGGATATCAGTTCTACGAATTAATATATTTATTCCAAATTAGATTTTTTTTTTCAAAAAAACTTATTTTCGACAACTAATAGAGTTAGAAAAACCTATAATTAATTTCGAAAATATTATATCTGCTGTAAACAGGGGCTAAACGATACAGCTTCAAATTCGAATTTTTATGATATTGCTTTAATTCTAATAATATGAATTGAATATTCTAACAATGGTAAAAGGAAACAGAAACTTATGTTGCTTTTGTTGTAATCTGTATAAAATGACTGATAATAGTGTATCTGCAGCAACGCACTGTATTTTCTAAACATAAGATATAATCAGTACAGAAAACCCTTCGGGGTAATGGGAATTACTTATTTTGTAAGGCTGCCTAATAAAATAAGATCATAAAATATATTTTGAGTTAAATTAATAACGCATGTGTTTAGGGCTAAAAAAAAGATAGACAGAATGACAGACACTCTTTTCGATATTTTTTTTAATTCTGTGATTGGACTTTAAGAAATGTCAACTTTCGAAACCCCTGCAACGATTTTGACGTGTGATACACCGTTAGATTACGATTCCGGAAGTTTAGGCCACCTATATGGTCTGTGGTCAGTGCTATCATAAAAAATGTGATAGTTATTTTTTTTCGAACCGACCTAGAGGGTCCCAGGAAGGCCCTACTGACCACTTTTTTGTGTCTTAGTATGGCAAAGAGCTTTCAAATGCAAGTTCAAGCATCAAAATCGGGTTTATAGTTTGCTAGATCCGAAATTAGCTGTATATATGTGAGTACCCCTAACAGACTTCTTTGTGAGCGTCACTCGAAGAACTACCGTTCTTCATCATTTATTTTGATCAGGTGTCGGTTTGCATGGTCACAATGGTTTAAGTAAAGCACATTTGACTACGTAACACCGGATAGACGGATTCTGTCCAAATGTGTTATGGTGATGGAATAGGAAATCCCGCAGCATTTGCTGCTCTAAAATGTTCAACCTATTACCGTTTCCATGGTAACAAGGATGTATTATTATAATTTACATTGGGCAACAGGAGAAAAGAGTTAAATCAACATGCTGCTAATCGGGTGTGGATGTATAAGACTTTACCCTTAAAACTTACACTAAATTGGGTTGTTGTACTAGGCACCGTTTTATGGCAACGAGATTCAGTTAATAAAAGTTATATTGTTGTTAAGTTACATTGTAGAACAAATTAGATTATTGAATAATTTCCTTCTCTTTGATAACGAGATTTAGTTTCCAACAGATAATTACGTATTATACTGGTTAATA